>JANHFP010002282.1:51181-61875 GCA_032468135.1 Calamaria suluensis | reverse complement strand
CAAAAGTGAGCCGCTCAGTGCATTTTGGAGCATATTTTTACCAGAAGCATCTTTCCTGATACCTGTACCTTTCATTTAGGAATGGGAGAGGGGGGGGGAGGGGAGGGAGGGAGGGACAAGATACAGGATTCATCCTGCCATTCCAGAGGATGGTCCAGAAGCACACACATAGGAAACACACATAGGAAAAAGGATATATCTGGTTTGAGCTGCAGTTGTTTTTATATCAGGCAACCGTTTCAGTTCACAACATAATCTCTTAAGCAACAAGTGATTGCACTTTTGAGAATATGTATAGGAGAAAAAGGGTAAAGAACACAGTAAGTTAAATGACAGTTGCAAAATAAACCACCCAATTTACAGGAATTTGTCTCTTGTTACTTGGAAAGTGTTCTTAGTTAAAGATGCAACAAACCTTTACAAATGCATTCGTTAAATAATCTGTTTGGGGTTTTTTTTTTCTTTGCTGTGGCATTTTGTATGTAGTTATAAATAAATACTGTAGATTTTTTTTTGGCCAAATTATTGTTCTATTTATACAATTTAATGTCTTAAAACAGATTTTCAACCACACATAAATCTACAAGAATTACTGCATATTTTGCAAAATGAGCTCACTACCTTTATGATTGCACATGCTTGCAAAATGAATTAAAGAAATAAAGCTTTTTTAATGAAGAATTTTGTAAAATACCCATATAAATAATGTATTTAACTTTGAACTTTGTACATTGCTTTTCTCTGCAGCATCCCAGTTTATTTTATTGTGTAATTTTGCTATGTGAAAAGTGCTAATTTGTTTGTTCATTCACAAGTGTGTTAGCTGTTTAAATGTGATTTAATGCAATTCATTTATACTTTTTTTAGTAATTGTTTTAAACCAAGCTTCCATTTTTGTTTTAAGTTCACCAAAGCCATTGTCTATTTTTGTATTATTTCTAAGTTAAGAAGTTTTTTCTCAATATATGGCAAAAAAGTAGCATATTATTCTTATAGCATTTAGTTACGTAGATTTAAAAAAGTATTCTTTGCTTTTGAGGCTTATTAAAAAAATTCTAAAGCTGTTTTACTCTATTAATATGCATGGAATCTCTCCCCTTTGAAGTGACGCCTTTTTGTGCATTAAATATGGGGAGGAACTTCATAGAAATTAATGAAAATACTTTCTTTCTTGTCTGCTTGTATATTTCTCTGTCTTTCACATAAATATGAACCAGCAGATTGGATGCCTTAACAATGCAAAGCATATTCATTTCACTTGTACATTGTACTGAGCATCAAAACTGTCAATCATCACTAACATTCTGGAAAAAAAAGGATTTTGAAAAGCACAAAAGAACTGTTTTGTTACCTTAAGAAAATGTGACTTTTTTCTAGACAAGCAACAATGCTGCAACTGTGCATGCTTCCTGTATGAATTTTGCAAGGGATTTCACTCAGATCTCACTGTGCGATCTTTCGGGAAAGGGAAGAGGGCGTGTGTGTATGTGAGAGAGAGAGAGACAGAGAGAGAGAGGAAAAAAATCTATCATGTATTCTTTCCCCACAGAAAAACAAGAACATAGTCACACATAAAGAAATTAGAAAATACAAGGAATTATCAGTGTATTGTTTCATTATACTCCGAACATTTGTTCCAATTCTTAAAGTAACAGTGGCACACAAATGTAATCAAATTAAAGCCATATTTTGTCCAGTGATGCCCTCCATGGAATCCCAGTCAGACAGACTATTTTTATTTAGACAGTTACATAAATGTGTATAGCCTGTTTCCTTGACCTCCAAAGATCAGACTTACTTTCTTTCCCCAAGTATTTATAGTGCTGATAAAGAAAAGTTATATTTTAAATTATCTGAATAGATTCCTATGAGTCCATTCTTAAAGATGCCGCTCTTTGCAGAATATGGCTTTAAGTGGGAATGATCATGTTTCAGACTTAAAATGTGATTGCTCACCTTGGCTGGGCTGTGAGAATGATGCCTGCTTCCTCTCCATCGTAGCCAACTGCGTCTTAAAATGAAGTCATCTCTGAACCGATTGTCCTTTCATTTCTTACTGAACCTTTTGGAATAGACACAAACGCTGTACAGTTCTATTGTTAGAGAAGAAGAAGAAAACCTAACTACTGTAGAGATTGTTATAATTATTTTGCAGAAATTCAAGCTGTAAAAACTTTTCAACTTTCACACTATTTAATTAAAGTTACTTCCTGTCTGTGAGTGCAGCTCCTGGCTGAGTATTTTATTCTTAAGCCAACAGGTGAGGACCAGTTGATTTGCTCCTTGTAAGGCTTCTACTGCAAAATATGAAGCAGCTAAAATAGGGGGAGGCAGCCCTTGGGTTTTGACCTGCCTTTCAGATAGATTGAGAGAGAGACTATTCTGAGGTACCTTCTAATACATTTCGACAAGCATAAGCAGTGGTGGGATTCAGCCGGTTCGCACCACTTCAGGAGAACCAGTTGTTAATTTTCTGAGCAGCTTGGCGAACTGGTTGTTGGAAGGAATCATTAGGGCAGAGAACCGGTTGTTAAATTATTTGAATCCCACCACTGAGCACAAGGGTCAACATAGCTATCCTCATGTTTAAGGCATTATTTGTATGCACTTCCCTATACATATTGAAGGGTAAAGCTTTATAGTGATATACAGTAAGTCCTCAACGTACAACAGTTCATTTAGTGACTGAAGTTGCAATGGCACTGAAAAAAGTGACTTATGATTGTTTTTCACAGTTACGACCTTTGCAGTGTCCCCATGATCATGTGATCAAAATTCAGACGCTTGGCAACTGTTTCACACTTAGGACCATTGCAGTGTCCCAGAGTAATGCGATCCCCTTTTGCGACCTTCTGACAAGCAAAGCCCGGTTTGCTTAACAACAGTGTTACTAATTTAACAACCGCAGTGATTCACTTAACAATGGTGGCAAGAAAAGTCGTAACATGGGGCAAAACTCACTGTACAAATTTCTCGCTTAGCAACATAAAGGTAGGACTTAATTGTGGCCGTACACCGAGGACTACCTGTATTTTAAAGCACTGTTGGACTGAAGAAGAGTCCTCTTGGTTCAGGTCAAAGCCAATGTGGAACCACCAACAGCTTTCAAGCAAACAAGAGATGATGTTGGTGGTCACCATCTTCAGCTGTTGCTCTTTGGCCTGGTTTTGAAAGAATTCTGCCTATGATTCAAGCCAAGGTTACCAATAGTGTTTGTTCACCTTGAAGTTCTCCAGTTCTCCTTTAAAACCATCTAAATTAGTGGCACCAGGACTGATCATGTAATTTAGTTGTGTATTACAAAATAATGCTTCCTTTTAGCAGATCTGAAGTGCTTAGTGTGTCAGTGTCCATGAAACTCCCAAGTTCTAATACTATGAGAAATAGCACTTCCCATTGTGCATGCCCCTCTAATTATGTACACTCCCCCTTTTCTCTCCATCACTCTTCTTAAATGCTCCCATATGCCACAGTTGGTCTTTGTTTTTAAAAAACCCTGCTCAAACCCATTTTGGCTGCACTTTTCCACCTCTTTCTCCAGCTTTGCAACTGTTGTTGTAGTGAGAATTTCATGCAATATTAAAATGCATTCAACTATATTTATAAGATGGCATTGCTGTATTTATAATTTCCATTCCATTTCTAATGTTTCCTGGCATGGAATTCTCCTCCTCTTCCTCCTTTGCATCTACCACACAAGGAGCTGGCATTTTCCTTGAATTAGCCATCATACACACAAAATGTCTTTTGATTACTTACTGCCTTCTCAAATCCTTTGGCATCTATAAATAAGTGAAAGTGCACCAATCTCAGAAGATTCTTCCTATTCATTTTTATGTTATATTTTGTACTGAGGAAATTTGTTAGCAAACGTCTGAACATTATACATTATATCTCTAGGTACTACCTGTACTTAGTGTCATTAACAAACCATAAAATAACCTGAATTTGCTCAGGAACCTTTGGTGATTGACTTTATCAGAGGTTTCTTTTTTTAAAAAAAAAATCCATTTTGTTGATATCTTTTAAATATAAGTTAGAGGGAAAAGACTTACCCTCATAAAACACATGCAAATTTCTTTGCCGTTATAATGGATTATTTTTTTTCTTAATAATTCTTGCTAACAACTCAGCAGTTACAGATGTTAAACTAATTGGTATGTAATTACCTATATCAGATAAATAAGGCTTGGGAGGATTAATTTATATAAGGCCTATGACTTCTTTTCTTCTCTTTTTCCCTCCTGAAAAAGTCAGTTCAGATATGAGTATATATCTATCCTCAGCAGGATTTGATCCTGTTCTCATGGGTACTGTACAATCAAAGTGCATTATTCAGAACATATAGTGTATTTTTACTCTGATGCTTCTCTGTCTCTGTCTTGTAAATAAATAATATGCAACTTTATTATTTTTATTAGTAGAACATAACCCAGCAGTGCATACATTAAATACAGGTGGCCCTTTACTTACAACAGTTTTTTTTTTATTTATTTAATTAGTTTGTCAAATATGTACAAGATAAGTATAGATATGAACATAAACATAAACAAAGGAAGTACATACAAATAAATGGGGACAGTAAGACAGGGATATTAGGTATGGTAGATGTGCTTATGCACTACAGAGGCATGAAACACAATTAGAAGACCAACATGATCTAGTTTCTGGTGCATGGTGGAAATTTCCGAAACTCCTACTTGCAAAATACCAGACATCAGTGAAGGGTAGTCTTGGAAAGTGATAATCAAGAACCATCACCTCCAATGTCAACCAAAAATAAAAAAGAAGACACATGCACACACACACATTTTGGGGTTGTTTGTGTGTGATATAGTGTCCAAGGAGTGAAAAGATTTAAGCTACAGGTTTTGTAGGTCAAGGTTTTGCATTAACCTTTTAATAATAGAGGGGAATGGTATTGTATTGTATTGTTCTGCAGAAGTAAAAAGGGGAAGACAGGCTGCTGGAATGTAACTGGATGACCTTGAGGACCACAAATTTTGCTTTAGGACATTGATTTCTCCAGTGTCCCAGCTACCTACATTTACTAAAGTCTCCATTTGGAACATATAAAAAGGGTTCAGGGTCTAGTAGGTACCTAAAGAGTCCCCACCTCCAGTGGGGCAGAGTTTGTCTCCTTACCCAATACCAGCTGCCTCCTATCCTGTCAACTTTGCTAGACCTATGGTGGAAAACTCACCCTCAAATTACCAGCAACAGAAGAGAATCCAAATAATTGTTTTATTAGTTCCAAAGCTAGAAAAGTATAGCAAGTTCATTGGTCTCTTGCCAAAAGGTTATATGGATCTTATATAGAATCTTGATCAAAGAGAGTCTGAGCTGCCAAAGATTCTGAACACAGAAAGAATTGCTTCAAAACTGTGAAGGATAACTACAAAGGGAGACACAGGGAGTCGTCATAATATAAACTTATTGAAAACACATTCCTAGAAAGGAAGCAAAGTACCTTGAATATGCAAGTTGAGCCATGCTTCTAGTTGTTATTCCCAAAAACAAACTCTACCTTTACAGTGGAAAAGGGAACAGACAGGGAGGTGCAGCACCATATATCCTTGATTCACACCTCCTTTCAAGAGTCATGATTCATAATAACGGGTTATAATTGATTATAATATAAACAAATAGTCCCTACAAGTACAGGAGGTACAGGCGGGCATAATTATAAAATTCCATTCTGAAAGATGCTGTTGCATATGAAAGTTAAGCACTCACACAACCATGCACACACTGTCTATGTAAATAAACATACTGTAAGTATGCTTCAACCTGATTCCTTACTCACATCCTCGATATCTGATTGTGATGCAGCTCCAGAGATAAGCCAAAGGATATTCTACACATTGACATAATTAACGAATATATTTGGGAACTGCTTTGCATATGGTTTCTTGGCTCTGACATCCACATCAGTCTTCAGGGCCTGATTGAAATTGTATCTCCCAGTGTAATTAATAAGCATTCAAAAATAACCAACAATGTTTAATTTATAAATTAAACAAGGACATGGACAATTTGGGATGCTGAAGACCTTTCATTCAGTTTCTCCTCCCTCTCTCCAAAATACATCTCCCAGCCATTGATGTACATTATCCTAATGGCCACTTTTGCTATTCTTCTTTCACTGCTACATGTGTGACAGCAGCTTTCTGCCATCTTCAGTACATCAACTGTTGTCATTAGTCTCTACAGGTTCTCAGTCATTCAGGTGATGGTTGTCTCAAAGGTAAGGCCTTTAGTTGTACAATTTGAGATGAGCACCCTTTCAATGGTGTGAGAGTAGCAATAGATTTCCAGAGGAAAAATTGTGGATTACAGGAACCAGGAGCACTTCTCAGGTGACCCTGAGGACATAGATAAACATCCAAGTGCTTCAGTGGCCCTCTAAAAAGATGCAAATGACCAGCTGTCTGCAAAGAATATAAATCCTTCGATTTCCAAGTATCCTGTCAGAGTTGAAGAAGCTTCTTGGATGAGAAGTGAAACATCTTCAAAAAGGAAAAAAATGAGAAAGTCCAGTTGCCTCCTGAAAAAGCATCTTTGGGGCAACTGTTTTCATTGTTTGGTATGTTGTTTTAGTGCTGTAGAAGGATAAGGCTGAAACATATTCTCACATATCTCCAGCTACAATTAAAGTTGGAAAAGTATTTTTATAAGGATTATTGATTTAGTTCAATGCATTGCTGCCAAAAATGCATTGCTGCAATTTTTTTTTCTGGAGAGGGAATGGCAGAAGTAATTTAGTGGAGAACTATTACAACTTACCAAATTTTCTATTCTGCCCTCTCCATGGCGTTTCCTTTTATTTATGGCATATTTGGCGATGCTCTTGAATTTATGCTGATTTCTCCCCAGTGGATTTCCTCATATGTATAATTTAATCTACTCTGAACAAATAAACTCTTCTAAGTGGTCTGAATGATTGCTACTTCACTGAAATAAACCAACAGTGTTTACTCAGTGTGTAATACATGAGCATATACTAATTGTGACAAAGGAAAGAAAACTTCTGAACTGTACCCATTCTTTTCAAAATTGTCTCTGTTCTTACACTTCAGAAGCTTAGAAAATGTAAGTATTTATGTATTTTTTGCTCCCCTGAAAGGGTTTAAGAAGGTTGGCAAAATCACTTTGGGGCATCAGCACCTTCACAGATGTACACATTAAGATGTGTGCATGTCCAAATAATCTGACGCTCCAAGACTAATTTTGCATGCTCAGTCTTCTCTCTGTCAATGCGCGTAACACTTAACTCCTCTTTACATCCCAGTTCTGCCCTTGGAGTGCTAAACAATACAGAATCACCTTCTAACAGCTCTTAATATATATTTTATTTCAACTATCACTCTTATTTGTCAGGTGAGTTCTTCACCCCAGCAGGTGTTCTTTAATAGTGTTAAGAAATAAACAGAGCTTAGAGGCAGACTTGTGCCGCCATTAGCTAATGGGTTATGAAGCAAAAGGGGCTTCTGTTTAACCTCCCTGCACTTAGCCCGCTGTTAGGAAGAAAAGGAGGGGGGAAGAAAAGGGCATAAGCGAACAAACTAGCTTGCATTCCACATTTCACCAGACCCATACAAAGTAAGCCTGAACTTGAAATGTAGTCCTTTCGATAAACAGATGCATGAATCTGGCCATCATTGTATAATCATTCAGCTTGGGGACTCTTTCTCTCATTTATTGTCTACCAAAACTGTACCTGTGAATTCTGCAAATCTCTTGACCTCCATGACAGAACCAAAGCTATTAGCCTTCCTTGATGAACAGAACAGAATGGAGTCCACGGATCAAAACCAATTGTGGAAGGCCTACCATTCCAGTAGCGCTTCTGCACAACAGCAAGAAATGTTGAAACTAAGAGAAGCACACAACGTACAGCTCCTTTCTTCCCTGGTTAAAAATTAAATATTCACAGCAAGGCTTCTCCCTGCGACTCATTTCATCCCCAACCGAATGCAATTGGAAATAGGCTGCTGAGATTTGTAAACCATGGTTTATGGTTTAGCAAATGATAATTGCCCAGCCAATGGCATTTTGCTTAACAAACCATGGTTACACAAATTTATGACTTAGCACAATGTGGAAAACACATCCTCTGTGTCCAAGATATACAACAAGCGTTTCCTAAGGAGAGTCCCAGAACCATTCTTTTTTTTAAAAAAACTATCTTGAATGCTGGGATTGATTTTTGCCTTGATTTCTTAATAGTTTTTCTCAGCAAAAGAGTGCTCGTAATTGGTCTAGGCTTATGCAGATGAATTGGTAATCCTGTTTAACATCACTTCTATTTAACATTTACATGAAATCACTGGGTAAGATTATCTATCACAATGGGGTGAGATATGATGAGCATGCTGATGATACCCAGTTATACAACACTGCTCCTGGTAAGCTAAGCAATGTTGTTGGTGTCTTCTCTTATTACTGGAGGCTGTGAGGATCCAAATAAGGAAAAACAGTTTTCAAATGAACCATGGCAAGAGTGGCTTTGGATTTTGAGGTCTTCTCAATCCTAGGATCTATCTTTGGAACTAGATGGAGTTACACTGCACCAGACAGACCCAGTGCACAATCTGGAGGTCCTTCTGGACTTACATCTTCTGTTTAGAAAGCAGATGGCAACTGTGCTCAGGAGGGCCTTTGGGCATAGCTTTGTGTTATGCACCAGTTGTGTCAATTCCTAGATTGGGAGACCCTATTATTAGTTACATACTACACCACTGCTCTGTGAGCTGCATTGGTTATCTGTTGGCTTCAGGGTCTAATTCAAGTTGTTGGTTATGACCTTTAAACTCCAACATGACATGTGGCTCTCCTTAATTATATCTACTCATTCCATTTGGTCCATCATGCTGTGGGTCCCATCAATCAATGAAACACAGGAAGAGAGGTTTTTCTTGCATGGTGCCTGCCTTCTGGAAGACCAGCAGAATTAGTGCCAATTTTAACTCAGGGGGAATGATGTTCCAGAACATTTTCATCATAAACTCAAGTACATAGATTTGGGTAGCTAATAGTTATATCTACCTTAGGTTATAAAACAGGTAAAAAAATAAAGTTGGTCTTGGAAATATATTCTAAGGGACTTTCTCACACTTTCTCATTAAAATCACAAATGCCAATTGTGCAAAACATAATATTCAATATTATTGCTCTCAACATTATTGCAAATTTTAGATTCTAATTATTTCTCATACTTTCAAATTAGATTATTTATAAAAGTCATGTTTTATTGAGAGATATTTGTATAGTAAGTCCAAACTAAGGCCCTCAGCTTTTGTGGTGGAATAGTGGATTGCCACAGAGGAAAAATCTCTTTGCAGTCCTGGCATAAATTTGTATCCTATGAGAAATGAACTGAAAATCGTTGTGTGCATTATATTGGATGAGTAGGAATGTGTCTGTCTGTTTGTCTCTTTATCTTTTTGTTGGTCTATCTAATGCCACAGTTATATCATTAAGGTTGTCCTAAGAGGTTTTTCTAGCTTATTAAGAATAATGTAGTAAGGCTCGTGGTCAGATGTCTCCAGATGCCATGACTAATATTTCTAAAGACTTATGTTTCTTAGTAGTTGCAACACAACACTCCATCTGTATCATGTCCATTATTAGCAAATATGTTTTGATTT
Source organism: Calamaria suluensis (assembly GCA_032468135.1). Taxonomy (NCBI): domain Eukaryota; kingdom Metazoa; phylum Chordata; class Lepidosauria; order Squamata; family Calamariidae; genus Calamaria; species Calamaria suluensis. The sequence goes on along the minus strand of JANHFP010002282.1, from coordinate 52,225 downwards.
GTCTTCAAATCAAGGATATTAAGAATGTTCTACAATTGCAGTTTCTATAATTCCATGTCAGAATGTCTTTTCTTTTGTCTCTCCTATTTCATTCAAACCATTGTTTACATTATTTATTCATGACTTAATCCATTAATCTATGCATTAATGATCTGCATTTTTTTCATAGCCTCTTAGTCCATCTTTGGTTGTATCATAGATAATCTTTTTCCAATATGTCTATTCATGTGATATTAATGTGGTGCATTTCATAAGACATACATCTGCAGACTTACTGGGACATTTTGATGCTAACCTAGAAACAAATTTAAAGCATATAGATTTAAAGGCATTAAAAAATTAGAACTCAGTTATTTAAAATAATAAACATAGCAGCATAATTCTAAATTATGTAACTGTTGAAATTTCTGTAGTTGAATTTATTTTTATCAAAAAAATATATCCTTACAGGACTATCCTTAGAGGAATTTTTTCCCTATTGTGATGAAATGCCATTAAGAAAAATAATTAATAGAACATAAAAGCCTTCTGTATGATTAAACATTTCTGGGCTAGAGAAATCCAGAACACAACTATATAACAGTAAAGAGATGCAGAAACTCTCCTTCTTGCCATTTAGTGGCTGTCCAGAGTTTTTAAGCACAAATATAATTGTTTCAGGACATACATACATACATACATACATACATACATACATACATACACACACACACACACACACACACACGTATGCTCATATGTATGTATGTAAATGTATATGTATGTATGTGTATATGTATGTATATATGTGTATGTATGTATATACAGACAGACAGACAGACAGACAGACAGACAGACAGACACAGACACAGACACACAGGCACAGACATAGACACAGACACAGACACACACATATATGCAGGTCTTGGTGTATTTGGATCTTTTCCCGTGTAAGATTGAGAGTATCTTGCTGATGTTTCGATACTCTCAATCTTTTATTATTATTATTATTATTATTATTATTATTATTATTATTATTATTATTATTATTATTATTATTATTAT
>JANHFP010002282.1:26426-37692 GCA_032468135.1 Calamaria suluensis | reverse complement strand
TTCCTGCAACCGTTCTTCATATGTTTTAGTCTCCAGTCCCCTAATCATCTTTGTTGCTCTTCTCTGCATTCTCTCCAGAGTCTCCACATCTTTTCTACATCGTGGCTACCAAAACTGGATACAGTATTACAACTGTGGCCTTACCAAGACATTATAAAGTGGTACTTTTTTTCCTTTCCCTTTTTAGTCTTTAATAAAATCAAATTACTTTTCACTTCAAAAATTAAAAACTTAAAAAGTTTCAATTGATACTTTGCTCTCAGAACAGCTGAAATCCACACAAGAAAGTACAGCCAGCAAGCTATAATTAATGACTGTATATGCTAAAGTGTCATGCTAAAAGTGGCCATTTAAGAAAAGTTTTTCTTAAATGTTCATGTAGGTTGTCACAAGTAGTTAAAATCATCTACCTTTGTTAGAGTCTTATTTAATAAAATAAATTATGTATTCCTATATTGGGATAATGTAGTAAATTAGAATTAACCATATCTGTCCAATTTCTGATAATACCAAACTAAGCTAAATATTTTTCATTGCTTAGAGAATTGTTTGGAATTGGATGAATTGGGTCCTACACTCACATACAAGCAGCACATGTTTGTAATCAATGTCCGTGTAAAAATTCAGTACTGAAAAATGTACTGGTGAGGCTCCTGTAATTGTAAATTAAACATTAACTGACCTTAAACCAATCCCAAATTGTATAATTAAAGCCAACAACATTTCCATAAATCCCCCTTGTAGTTATGTTTTTTAAAAAAAAAATATTGAATGCTTGTAAAGTTCTGTTGTTGCTTTCCCCCCAGCATGATTGCTATTGTGAAGATTATCTTTTTCATTCCACGTCTTCATCAATGTGATGGTTACAGCAGCTTGTGAGAATATCAAGCATGTACTTCCAAAACTGTTGAGTAAGCAAAAAAATAAGGCTGTTCCTTAAACCCTTCACAGTTTATAGCCACATTTACATAACATTAAATAAGTCAACAAAGGCATCATTAGCTCCCATTAAAATATGAGCGAAGGAATTTAAATGAACAAGACAAGCTAATTGGTAAGTAATGTTGTGTATCAAAATTATGACTATAAGATTCCACAGTTAATGAGAAGTTCTACAATTCTGCGTCCTATACATTTAAAAAAATTAAATTAAAGGTGAACATAGTCAGCCAGAAAGTTTTCAAGGCCTCATTTGGAAATATATGAAAGTATAGGCATTTGAAAAGTGCCAATGTTGTATCATCATTAGTGTCTAACTCAGTTTAGATACATTTTCTAGCTCAGTAGGACGATCCATGCATGGGTTCTTAAGGCGATAACATCTGTGCTATGAACATCTGCATTAAGAATAAACTACTAAATGTGGATTGATTGCATTTTGAAACAAATCTAGGGGCTCATCCCAGGAGTGAAATCCAGCAGGTTCTAACAGGTTCTAGAGAAACCAGTAGTGGAAATTTTGAGTAGTTCGGAGAACCAGTAGCAGAAATTTTGAGCAGCTTGGAGAACCAGCAAGTACCACCTCTGGCTGATCCCTGAGTGGAGTGGGAATGAGGATTTTGCAGTATCATTCCCCTGGAGTGGGGTCAGAATGGAGATTTTGTAATATCCCTCCCCTGCCATGCCAGGATTTTTCAATATCCTTCCCCAGGAGTGGTGGGGCAATGGGGATTTTGCAGTATCCTTCCCCTGCCACACCCACCAAGCCACGTCCACCAAGCCACACCACGCTCACCAAGCCACGCCCACAGAACCGGTAGTAAAGCAATTTGGATTTCATCACTGGTTCATCCTGATTTAATATAAATACTGATGGAAATTCATTTTCCTATTTGTTTTTTGCACTCACTATACAGCTCAGCAGGGGGTGACCTGTATTCCACTACTAGACCATTAGTCCCCAACCTTTCTGGCTCTGTAAATCAGTGGTGGAGAGGAGCGAAAAGTGATAGTTTCATGGACATGGCCACCACTTTCACAAATGGAGTTTTGTGTGCTCCCAGGTTCACTGTCCATTTGTCCAATATCTGACCACAGGCTAGGGGTGGGGACTCCTACACTAGATCACACATGAATTGCAACATGACTATCTGTTTTTTTAAAGATGCACCTTTAGATGTATCCACAGAGTATAATCAACAAATCATGACACTTCAACCAATGCTCTATTTTTATGTGCATTGCCACTCTCTTGACTTTTTTGATACAACTTGTGGATGCTGCTGAATGTCTTAATCCCTGATTAGGTTCAATACTTATTTTCCTAACTTCCCATCCCCAAACCTTCTCAAATGCAGAAAAGAACAAAAAAGTAGATGTTTTTTGACCACTGCCAAATCTCCCACTGTATATCCTTTGTCAGCTGATTTTTTTCTTCTTGAAAATGCAACTTTTTTTCACAAAATATTGATCCACTCTTAATGCATCCAGTAACTAGTGAAGCACAACATTAGCTAGTATGCAACTTTGTTTATAGCATTATGAGCTGAGCATCTAGATGTTTGTGTGTTTGTGTGTTCTCAGCGTGAGATAAACAAACCAAAGTTGCTTTTCCCCAAAGCACTGCATAGATGTGAACATGGCTATCTTTTGGATTCCATGATTCTTGAAATTTTTCAATGCAATTCTCAGCTCCAAATTTTCATACTTTCAGAGGTATTATGGAAGGCTATGCTCATAGTAAAAAGCATATGTTGAATATACATTATAAAAATAATTGTGAACTTCCAGGTGTATTTTTTTTCATTCCTAGATTACCAGAATGATAGAAACTTTAATTCCCTTTTTTTTTTTTTTTGAATGAACTATAGCCATAATACTCTGTAAATCTACTTTTCTTCAGGCTAAATATCAATGGAGAGATTTAATGAAGAGTTCACCAGAAGTAACAGAGACAAACATTCACAGCACAGGCACAATCCCTTATTTTTACTACTCCTATCATCCAGTGTTCTCTTGACCTCAAAGGACCCATTACATGATCCAAGAAAGCGGAATAGTCATGGAAGCTGAAGGCAGAAGATGTAAAAGGATAAATAAATACGTTGAAAGCAAATAAATATAGCTTTGTTTGGATGAAAACACTAGACTAAGCCAAGTAATAAAGGACCAGGAAAGCAACTGTTATATTACTTGGCTGTGCTTATAGTAATACACAGAATCTCTGTGAATCATTACATGGTTTATTAAATGAAGATTTTGTTTGCCAATGATGAGTTAGGAAATTAAACATCCCTGGTTGGTTTTCTTCTTCTTTTTATGTTTGTCCAGAGTTTTGCAGCTCTGTATGCAAGCTTTGTCCTCGGGGGGCTCATTAAAAAGACCACTGTTTGCTACTCTGATTGTCCAGGGAAATCAGCAACAGATTGCTATTAAACCCTGGAGAATACAAGCTTGAAATCCTTCATGCATTCATAACCAGCAGCAACAGAATCCCTCTTAGCCTTTAGTGCCAAAGAGTTAATTTTATCTTTTCTATCACTGTTGTCAGGGTACCAATAAAACAGTGTGTGATCAGTAGGTGAGACTGACCACTTAATACAACATACCTGCCAAAATTGGCTTAAGATTTCAGGAGACTAAAGGGCAGGAAAAAGCAGCAACCCCCCCCCCCCCAAAATACAACTGCATTACTAGGGTTTACTTACAATTCTCTTCTGAAGAAATGTTTAATGTGCTGGAGATTTTCATTCTTTTCATCCATTTATCCGTTCATCCATTTATTTAATAAGCTGTTTGCTTTTTCCTATGACTTTTTCCATATGTTCTGACAGCAGCATCCTTTTGATTTCACGAGATACAATTGTAAATGGGATTCAGAAACAGTTTAAATTAGATGTGCATGCTTCAGTATAAACTGCTTTGATATCACCCAATTCCCTAATTTACTGACTTATTTTAAGTTAAAAAGAGATGTCTCTCAATAAAAGAAAAAATGTCAAATTGAAGTCATTGATGAAAACCATGGTGTCAAATATAGAACATAGAACAATAGAGTTGGAAGAGGTGTTCTAGTCCAACCTAGTTCTAGTTCAAACAGGAAACCCATGATGGCAAACCTATGACATACGGTATGTGCCACAGGTGGCACACAGAGCCCTCTCTGCTGGCACGCATCCCCTTGTCCCAGGTCAGATCTCCATGGCGTTTCTTCCATGAGCTTTTGCTTCCCTGCAAATGATGAAGCAGAAACTCATGAAGGAAAAAAGATCTTGCCTCTTGCCATGCTGCTGGTGTTGGGATACCCTGCCTTCCACCGGCCAGCTAGTCTTTGGGTCTCTGCTGTGCATGTCTGTGCATGTGTATGTCCATGCATGTGCATGCACACTTTTCAGTTTGGGCATGTACACATGTGCGCAGTATGGGCACTCGGTTTCTAAAAGTTTCGCCATCCCTGCCCTATACCATTCCAGACAAATGGCTGTCCAGTGTCTTCTTAAAAGCTTCCAACGGAACACGAAGTGATTCAGAAGATCCTGGACTGTGCAGAAATGGACAGACTAACGTTGATATTAAAAGATAAGAAAGACTCACTTTACTATGAGGCATGGAACAATTGGTATGATTGGTTAAAAAAATAGGACAGAAATTACAAAATAACTTGATAACTGGATAACAAAATAACTTTTGTTATTTTGATAACAAAGACTAACTTGAGACCAGTGTGCTCTCACAGAGAGGGGCTGATGAGGGTACCAGCGGCCTCTATGTGCCGTACCCCAAAGAGTAGGGCCTTCTCTGTGGGGGCGCCAACCCTCTGGAACGAATTGCCTCCAGTGCTGCGGATGCTCCCCGACTTAAGATAATTTCAGTAGGAGCTGAAGACCTGGCTCTTCCAGCAAGCCGGCCTGGGCTGACCATGAGGGGATTTTTAAATTTGATTTAATTTTAAAGATTTTAAAGATTCTAAATTTAAAATTTAAAATTTAAATTTTGGATTTAGAAACTGTGGTTGTCTGTTGTAAAACACCCCGTCTGCGGAGATGGGGCGGTATAGAAATCAGACAAAGAAATAAATAAAATAAATATAGACGAAGGTCATTAGAAAAATGGACAAACAAAGAAGAGGAAAAAGTTCATAAGAAACCATGCAAATATTAGTTACTATGGATACAAATTACCATTGTATGGATGTATTCATGTATTGTATATATTTACATAATCTTTAAAAAAAATGATTTTAAAATAATAAAGTATTTTTTTAAAAAAAAAGCTTTCATCGATGGAGCAATCACAATGTCTCAAGGCAAATGGCTTCACTGGTTCTGTTAGGAAATTTCTCCTTAAATCTAGGTTGTATTTTATTTTTAAATATATGCAACATCTATTTAAAAATAAAATAAAAATTCTATTCAATTAATCATAAAGCTAAACAGAAGTGTGAATTAAGTTGATACATGTAGAAAGAAAAGTGTCATAAAGCAATTATTAAAAGCTCAATTTGCCTACAATTTTTCTCTTAGGACATGCCAGGTTGGTTGCAGGGTAACATAAATAGAAATATAAGAGATAATATTCTTCTACTAGCTGTAGCAAGATCTGCTGGGTTGTGTAAACATTAGCAGAGGGATGAGCAACCTGAGAGCCACCAAATGTGGCATTAGAATAGAATGGATTTTTTTTTAGAATAGAATTGAATTTTTTTACTGGCCAAGTGTGATTGGACACACAAGAAATTTGTCTTGGTGCATGCACTCTGGATGTACATAAAAGAAAAGATACATTCATCAAGAATAATAAGGTACCACACTTAAATAGAATCTTGAACAAAGTCTATATTAAATGAAAAGGCAATGCTGTGAAGTGTGGAATTATGCTTAGAATACAGATAGAATAACAGAGTTGGAAGGGACCTTGGAGGTCTTTAAATCCAATCCCCTGCTTAGGCAGGCAACCTTATGCTACTTCAGACAAATGCTTGTCCAATCTTTTCTTAAAAACATCCAGTTTTTAAGCATTCACAATTTCTGGAGACAAACTGTTGGATTACTTGGATGAGCAGCCTGATCCTGACATTTGAAAGGTCTCTTTCTTGGACTTTGATAAATGCAGAATTTTATTTGGGCCAACATTGGAAGAAATCATATGCCTTCCAGCTTGGAAAAAAGGATTCCCAATGACCCTGACTGAAAACACTGTTTCTCCATGTTTATTAAATGAGACTTGCTGGGGGAAACTGGTATTCACTGGTGAGCTGACCGGCTTTTCCTGTCTGCCCAACTGATGTGTAGAAAGTGAGGGAGCCCTGGTGGCACAGTGGTTAGAATGCAGTATTGTAGGCTAACTCTGCCCACAGTCTGGAGCTCAATTCTGATGGGCTCAGGGTTGACTCAGCCTTCCATCCTTCTGAGGTCAGTAAAAATGAGGATGCAGGTTTTGAGCTTGGGGGGACTCCAGAGAATGGTGGAGGACAGGAAGGACTGTAGGAATGTTGTCCATGGGGTCACGATGGGTCAGACACAACTTCACAACTAACAACAACAAATGCTGGTATTGTAAACTGCCCAAATAATGCTGTAAAGTCTAAGTATTATTGCTGTTGCTAAGGCTTCCATCAAACTCGTCCAAGGAAGCTGCTAGCCCAAGTCCTAATGAAAATGATGAGCCTATTATTGATTTCAAAAATGCATGTTTGGTCCTTGAGCAAATGCTTGCATAAGCAGACTCAAAATGTTCAGCACAACACCTCTGGAGCAAGCCTGACCATGGGACTTCTACTGCTTCTGCTATTTCAGTGACTCCATTTTAAATAACCCAAAGGTACATTTCTGAAACTGAGAGATTAATACCCATTGAACTTTCCATTCTCTGTCAATGAACTTGTTCTGTCTGATTAGACATTTCCCCTTTCAGCTATGTATAACTCTTGTTAGCACACCAAGAGTAACATGAAGTTTTGGAGGCTCAGGTGGCCCATCTTCAGCTTTGCTAGCTTTGGAATTTCAGAGTTCAGCCTCTGGTGATGCTCAAGATGGCTATTACCGCAATCAACACATGAAACTTGCCTATGGTGTTATTATCCAAATCTGATGGATATAGATTACGACCACCAGCTGTGCACCGTGTTAGTTTTATGCTCAGCACAGAACAATTGCTGAGATGAAACAGCCTTTTATTCCTGCTGTGCTGACATTTCCTTACACAGGTGCCATTGTCCTGCAACTTTGCTCAAACTGTTGAGGTTGCATGGCAATAAATTGAGGACAAGAAAAGAATCACATTATCAGTACCTGGGGAGAAAGGGCTAGCAAAGGAAGAAACACAAAGGAGCTGCCAACCTCAATGCAGTTGAGTTCACTGAGAGGCGTAGAGGAATGTCATAATTCCAGAGCTCCTGCATCCTTTGATGAAATGGATATACAGAATTAGTTGCATGAATGGCAAATGGAGAAAGCAAAATTAAATACTTTTTCCAAAAAAAATTAAGACCCTATGGGGGATTTAACTCTTTTTGCATGGGTGACTTTGGACAAATTGCCTAATGGGATCAAGTAGCTTCTGGTATCATTTGGTACATTAAAAAGGCACCTTGTAACAAGATTCTTGGCCACTTGTTGATTGATGCCAGATCTCCAGGGATTCACAGAATAATATTTTCCAGTCCTGCAAAGAAGGGTCCAACCTAGATCTTTTGCAAACCTAGATCTCTCTCAATCAATTACAGTCCTATCTGGCCCATATCTCGAACATACACTGTGCTTCATCTGCTTTATAAAACAAAACATTGCATTTTCTGTATTGTCAATCGTTTGGCACTTTTGATATCTACATGAATTATGTGATAGAATCTCAAAAATCTTCCCACGTTTTGTCCAAAATATTTCTTACCTCCTTCTCCCTAATTTTGGCATTACAAATTAGGGCCAGTCAGAATTCGCTGCATTTAAAACCCAGAAGAGGGACTATTTTCCCCTTCGGTTGCTTCCTGCATTTTTCATCTCCCCCAATTATGGAACATACTTCTTGAGGCACTGGATGTAGCTCTTGCTCGTTTCATTTTTGGAAAAGAAATTAAGACTTTCCTCTTAAGAGAAGCCTTTTCAATTATAAAAAGCATACTATAATGTTTATATGAGTTTAATTATATTTTATTTTATATTATTAGCCATTCTAGCAGGATACAAATTGAAATAATGCATAAAATAAAGCAATAATACATACAGTAATGGTTATATAAGCATAATGTTACCATTAGATGTGTCCAATGGGTATTTTTCTTCTTCTTAATCTATCAATTATAATGTGGGCAACTTCCAAAGTCCCATTAGTATGTTTAGCAGCAAGAAACTAGGAATTTAAGGACAAATCAATTGATCATGACTTCACTTTTCCTGGAGGATGAGGTTTAGACTATTTGATAAATGCTTATTGACTTGCCATTAGGTACAAGACTCTTAACTGTTGATGTTACAAACAAAACTTCAGGCTACTCTGACCAGCATTATTAAAAATGTGAGGGCAACAGATCAAAATGGAAACTTGGGCAAACCAATAGGTTGAATATATCACTGAGCCAAATTGCTTTACAATTTAGTTTGAGTGGAGTTGCCCTCTTGGAGGTACAGTACAGATGGTCATTCATTGCATGGAATTCTTGATGGATGTGTCCCCAACTATGAGCCAGCGGTGGCTGAAGAATGAAAAAATAAGATGCCATCACTGTACAAATCATGCCTTTTGCTTCTTATTTCTATACCTAAAGTTGTCAATATTTTTATATTTATGATTTTAAATGTAAGCTGCCCAAAGTCACCTTGCAGAGTCAGAAGGGTGACTTATAGATTAAATAAATACATTTCCCTGCCCAACAAGCTATGATATTTGTTTCTCTTATGTAGTGAATACAATGTAAGACTAGCAGAATGTAAAATGTTAATTGTTGGGATCAAAATGGAAGTCAAAAGGAAAGGATGTGGCATATTCTATGCCAGTGGTGAAATTCAATTTTTTTTACTACCAGTTCTGTGGCCGTGGCATGGTGGCCATGGTGTGGCTTGGTGGGTATGACAGGGGAAGGATACTGCAAAATCCCCATTTCCTCCCCACTCCTTTGGGGAAGGATATTGCAAAATCTTTATTCCCACCCTTCTCTGGGGCCAGTCAGAGGTGGTATTTACCAGTTGTCCAAACTACTCAAAAACATTTCTACTGGTACTTCAGAACCTGTCAGAACCTGCTGGATTTCATCCCTGCTCTACACCAAACAGAGTACATATAACTTGGTTAACTAAAAGTAAGACTTTAAAAGCTCATTAAGAAAACAAAAATAAAAGTGAAAAATCTGAATTGTTATTACAAATTAATATGGTATCAACCATGTCCATCTGCATGTTTATTAAATGCACAGTGAGATTCACTTTGAAGGGGGTGAAATAAAGAATAAATAGATAACTAAAAGAAGAGGGTAATTGCAGGTAGGAACATAAACCTGGTCAAGATTAACTCAGCAGTTTAGGAGATGCTTTTGAATTATAGATTTTGAAAATGGTTAGTAAGAGTGCTGCATGTAGGACTAATCAATTGGTCTTGGACCAAATAAAAATTGACTAATTCCTTGAAGCAAGGGTCAGAAGCCAAAAATCATTTGGGATATGTGATCTGAATAAGGAAGGCAAATAGACACATGAAGCTCAGGAAATAGAAGAAGGGATACATACCAGATAAGTCAGATAGATGGGATCAAATACTGATAACAGCGTTATGATGACTGTTTATACAGTTACAAGGGACTGAAGGCATCTTTTTGTATGCATGTATTCAAGCCTGACCATTCATCATACGTCATAGAATCCAACAATTGACTACAATGACTTACCTTTTCATCCTTTCAGCCTCCAAGAGAAGGAATAGATCAGGGATGGGCAACTATGGCAACTATACAACCTGTGATCTTCAACTGCCTAGAAATGCATTTGACATTGACAAAAATTTGACAAAAAAATCCTATATACTCAAAGAGTATTCCTAATATCCAGAAACCAGGCCTTATTTTGGGATGGTCCCATTTCCAATATGTGTTGCTATTAGAGAGAATTTTTATAAGAATGGCAAAAAACATTAAAAAGATTAATAAACTCACCAAAATCTACTATTAAAATGAATATATTACACATGAAATAATATACTTTATTTGCCAATTTATTTAAACATAATTATGTTTTTCTCAGTTATATTAATATATTACTGGGCTGAATGAAACATATTGTCTATTTTTTTTAAAGAAAAACTATTTTTATATGTCCAAGAAATTTTATATACATCTGATGCTACTTCAAGCTATCTTGAGTTCATTATTCGGCCACATAAAATGCTTAATTTTTATTAATATATTGTTTTCTTTCCCTTCTAATAAGAGTAAATGGGTGAAAAGAAAAAGATACATGGCTTATTTCAAAATCCATGAAAGTTGGTTACTCCCAAAATTCCAAAAGGATTACATACAAGTATCATCTGGTAAATATTATCCTATGTTTTTGTCTTTGCTGAAGTTTTTAACACAACTTGACAGCCGATGGTATTGTGCCCACATTTCAAAGTGAAGATCTGCAAACAGATGGCAGAAACCCAACATTCCTTTCTATGTGGACCACAATGTCTCCAGCCTACAAGTGTTTGCTTGTATCAAGTGAGGTGGAAAATAAGAATTTTCCTAAAGAAATGTGGAAATCTACACAGGCAGTTTTGCTTTAGCTATCCATTCTGTTTGACAGATTAACCATTTCACTGACTTTTGACAGCCTTTCCTTGGATTTCTTCCTGTGGTCCTTGGGATAAAATAAAGGTTTCCCTTGCACATATGTGCGAGTCCAGTGATGGCTAACCTTTTTGCCATTGCATGCCAAATGTGAGTGGTGCCCGGGGGGGTTGCACATCCGCATGCCCACACCCATAATTCAATTCATCCCACCCTCCCTTGAAAGGCTCTGGAGCCTGGGGAGAATGAAAAACAGGCCCTCCAGAGGCTGGAAACAGCCTCTTTCCTCACTTCTGGGCCTGGAAGGCCTGAAAATCAGCTGGCCGGCCGCATGCATATCACAGCTGAACTAGAGCAATGCTCATGTGCCCACGGATATGGCTCTGCGTGCCACCTGTGGCACCCGTGCCATAAGTTCGCCATCACGGTGCTATTCGTTTCTGGCTCTAAGGGCCGGTGCTCATCTCCATTTCAAAGCCAAAGAGCCAGCGCTTTCCGAAGACGTCTCTGTGGTCATGTGGCCAGCATGACTAAATGCCAAAGGTGCACGGAACGCTGTTACCTTCCCACCAA
>JANHFP010002278.1:32151-45824 GCA_032468135.1 Calamaria suluensis | reverse complement strand
CGGGAGCTAAAAACTTACCTCTTCCGTCTCGCTGGCTTGGGTTAAAAATTTTTAATTATCAATAGGGTTTTAAATAAGTGGGACTTTTAGGGAAATTTTTAAATTGGTGTTTTTAGAGTATCGGGTTTTTAGAGCCATAACTGTATTTTATCGATATTTTAATTTTTGTGAATGTACATTTTATATTTATGGCTGTGCACCGCACCGAGTCCGCGAGGAGAGGGGCGGTATATAAATCTAATAAATTATTATTATTATTATTATAGATGATAGATAGACAGACAGATAAATAGATGCAGGTAGATAAGTAGATAAATAAAGATTGGGAAAGAGAGAGAGATGAGAGAGGGAGAGGGAGGGAGAGAGGGAGAGAGAGGGAGAGAGAGAGGATAGACACTCATTTGCATTAGCTTTTCCAGAAAGGTATACTCTTTGAGAAAGTATACCAGCATTTTCAGATATGGCTCCTGGCTGTCATGTCAAAGGAATAATCAACTGTCAAATACCTGAAGGACACTAGATTATGGAACATCCACCTCTTCTTCAAAATTGCTTCCACAGTGAACAGAGCAGCCTAGATTGTTTTCTGCTGTCAGTATTTTGGGATCAAGTCATTACATCCTTGGATTTATGATTAAGTAGTTATGCCCAGCAGAATCTGGTCTAATGAAGATTTCTGAAGAAAACATCAGAGATTTCTTGAGAAGAATCTGGTCACCAATTGTATCTATCAACCTTGATTAATGCTGTGTGCATCTAAAGTCACTTAGATTGGTACAATTTATTAATATTGTTAAAGAAAAAAATGTAGCTATAGGTCAGGAGGCTGTCTGGTAGAGATGATTTAATAGACAGTAAAATTTGTTACAAGCCCTCAGTCACATGCTTCAATGTCTCCTTCTGTTCTCTAATGCCTTATTTCAAATACTACTCTTTGGAAATGTCAACATAGACCAAATGTCAGTTTGTGGTATAATTGAGTAAATGGCAAAGTCCAATTGCTGTGGTCACAATTACTTTGTTTTAGCACTGCCATGAATTTTAAGGCAAGACTTAACAGTAGAACATTTTTTTTATTTCTCCACCTGCCATGTCATATAAATGGCTTAGTGTTTATAAGGTAAAGGTTTCCCTGAAATATACGTGCTAGTCGTTTCCGACTCTTGGGGCCGGTGCTCATGTCTGTTTCAAAGCTGAAGAGCCAGCACTGTCTGAAGACATCTCCGTGGTCATGTGGCCGACATGACTAAGGCATTTTTACATGCTTTCGAAACTGCTAGGTTGGCAGAAGTTAGTATTTATGGAGACATACTAATTATAATGCTTTTGGGTCCAGCCATTCTGAATTGGCCTACATGCTACAAAGTCCAGGCAATCTCGAATCCCGATATTGTCCCCACCTCTTCTTTTTGATTACCCTTTAAATTTTTACATATCATTTTAGTTTTATCCACATTTATCTTAAAACCACTAACTTGTCCATACTGATTTATCATTTCTTTTAAAACATTAACAGATTGTATCGGGTGAGTTAACGTAACCACTAAATCATCAGCAAAAGCACGTACTTTATATTCATAATTCCCAATCTTTATCCCCCTTAATTCCTGTGTCTCTCTTATTCTATTAAGTAACACCTCTAAAGTTAATATAAATAGTAGTGGTGACAGAGGACATCCCTGCCTAGTTCCTCTCTCTATATCAAAAGAATCTGTCAAACTCCCATTAATTATTATTTGTGCATTTTGTTTATGATAAATTGCCTTAATCATATGTAAATAATTTTCCCCAAATTGCATATGTTCCATTACCTTAATTAAAAATAACCAATTAAGGCGATCAAAAGCTTTTTCAGCATCTAGAAATATCAACACAGCTGGAACCTGATTGTTCTTACCTAAATATTCTATTAAATTAATTATTTGTCTAGCATTATTTTTCATTTGCCTCCCCTGAATAAAACCTGTTTGATCTTTATGTATAATCACCTGCATCACCCTCATTAATCTATTTGCCAGCACCTTAGCAAAAATCTTATAATCAGTATTTAAAAGAGATATTGGTCTATAATTTTTCATACATTTAAGATCTTGTCCTTCCTTCGGAATTAAAGAAATAAAAGCTGCTCTCCAGGAAGATGGCACCACCCCTCCCTTCTGAATATCAACAAATAATTCCTTTAATGGTTCTATCATTTCCATTTGCAACTGTTTGTAGTACACTGAAGATAAACCATCTGTGCCAGGGGTTTTCCCTAATTTTAATTGCTTAATTACCATTAAAATTTCTTCACTTGTTATAGGTCTCTCTAATTGTTCTTTTTGTTGTTGTGTAAGTTTATATATTTTATTTCTTTGTAAATATTTCTCTATTTCAAGTTCTCGTGTATTATCCTTTAAATACAACATTCTATAAAATTCCCCAAAAGCCTTCCTAATTAATTCTTGTTGATATACCTCTTTTCCTCTATAATCTATTTTATCTATAGTACGAATTCTTTGTTTTTTCCTCAATAAATATGCTAGCCATCTACCTGGTTTGTTTGCGTTACAAAAATTATAATGTTTTGCAAACTGTAGTGTGGTTGAGACCTGATCTGCCATTAACATTTCAAATTGTTGTTTTAATACTTTAACTGATGCTAATACCTTCTTATTTGATGGATCTTTTATAAGTTCTTGTTCCTTCTTCCTTATTTCATCTTCTAGTGTTTTCCTTTTTTGCTGTTGTTTACATTTATATTTATTATTCAAATATATCAATATACCCCTCATATAAGCCTTACTAGCATCCCAAACCACATCAATATTTGTACCTTTTCCTAAATTTAATTTTAAAAATTCCTTCATATATTTCTTACATTCTATCACATTATCCTCATATCTAAATAAGTTCTCATTTAACCTCCATGACCTTCTCGAACCTCTCCCCTGTTCAACCTCCATCCAAACCACACTATGATCCGACAGGACTCTGGAACCAATCTTCACTTTCTTCACCCTAGAAATAAAATCATTAGTAGTTAATATTAAATCAATCCTTGAAAAGGATTGATGCCTGTATGAAAAGAAAGTAAAATCTCTTTCCTCTTCATTCTTCTCTCTCCAAATATCTCTTAATTCAAAATCTTCCATCATATCAAAAAATGACTTAGGTAATTTTGCTTTTTTATAGCCATCTACTGTAAGTCCTTTTTTGTCTTTTATTGTATCTATTACTCCATTCATATCTCCCAAAATAATATAAGATTTGTAATTCCATTGAACTAACTTATTATGTAGCAATTTATAAAATTTTTCTTGTTGTTGATTAGGAGCATAAATTCCAACTATTAATGTTTTTTCTCCTTGTAATAAAATTTCAACCGCTAAAAATCTTCCTTGAAGATCTGTCTCTATTAATTTTGTTCTCAAGTCTTTTCTAACATAAATCACAATTCCATTTTTCTTTTCTTGCGATGAGGCTATAAAATGTGAGCCTAGTCTTGTATTAATTAAATGTTTTCCATCTTTTTCTTTTATATGTGTTTCCTGTAAACAAATTATATCATTCTTAAATTGCTTCAGATAGTGAAAAATCTTCCTTCTTTTATTTGGTGAATTTAAGCCATTTACATTCCATGTCAACACTTTAGTTGACATTACGTTCTTTTAGAAGCTCCTGAAGCCAAATCCGAGCTCGACTAGCTCCATCTTTTGGTCTGGCTCCTCCCACTGCTTCCAAACTAGTATCTTCACTCATCTGTTGTCCCTGTTGAACTATTATTTCTTGAGCTCCTTGTTGACCTTGTTGATCTTGTTGAACTTGTTGTGTGACCACTTCTTGTGTCATCTGCCTACGTTGCGTCATTTCTTCTATCTTTTTACCCATTGCTCTTGTTTGTCTTTGGTCATCAGGTACTTCCAGTAACTTATATTCTGCTGTCTTTGAAAGTTCTTTTCCTTTTCCTTTGCCTTTGTCCCCTTTTGATGCTGCCTTTAATTGTGGGTTATCTTGTTTATTTTTTTCTTTTCCTCCAGCTGCTCCTCCAGCCTGTAATGTTTCATAATAGAAATCTTTAGCTTTATTCACTGTATTAATCCGATATCTCTTCCCTTCGTATGTTAAGACGAGTCCGGCTGGGGCCTCCCATCTAAATTGTATTCCTCTTTTTTTTAATTCTTCCACCAAAAAGCTATAGTCTTTTCTTGCTCGCAACATCTTAGGGGGAATTTCTTTCAGCACCAATACCTCTTGGCCATGTATTTGGAGTTTATGTTGATAACTAAATTGAATTACTTCATTACGTTTTTTTTTTTTGAAGTAAAATAAAGTACAATATCCCTTGGTAGACGCTTCTGCCTTGCCATCCAGGAATTCACTCGGTAGATTTTCTCAATTGCCCATCTAACCTCTCGTGTTTCGATCTCCAGCAATTGAGCAATAGCAATAGCAAGGGTTTCTTTTATATCTTCTTGTGGGTTCTCCTTCATACCGCGTATGCGTATAGCGTATTCCATTTCTCTGAACTGTGACATAATTACTTCCTTCTCCAAGTCTTCCATCTTATCTGTAATCTGTTCCATCTTCTCATCAGCCTTTTCTATTGATAGTTTATTTTCCAGCCCCTGTATTTCTGCATCTGTAAGAATTTCCATTATTGCCCCAGTTGCACCAACAATTTTCTCATTAAGTTGATCTGTTCTGTTATACATTTCCTCAGTTACATCATCCACATCCTTTGCCAGCAATGCAATGTTAGTTTCAACTCCTTTAATCTTTACATCCAATAAAAGTGAAAGATTCTTAGTTATGTTCTCTGTAATTCTCACTTCCTGTTGCCTTAAAGCCTCATGCAACATCTCCATTGAAAAAGCTTGTTGCTGGACTGCTGGATGTGGGTTTATTTGTTGGGGTGGTGAATTAGATCTAGGTGGAGATTTAGATTTAGATCTGGATCTAGATCTGGGAGGCAGAGATTGCCATTTAGATATTTGTTTTGGAGAGGTATTAGGACTGTTAGTCCCGGGATTCTTTGTTTAGAAGCCATACTGCTTTGAAAATCTTTTTCCTTCTTCCTTCCAATTTCTTAATTAAAAGTCCCAAATGTTCTAAAATCTTTTAGCTTTTTACTTCTTCTTTATTCCAGATTATTAATCATTTATAGTCCTTAATAATTGTAATCCACAAATTAGTTATAATTATAGCTGTAATACACATGTTAAAAACAACACTTTCACTTCTTCACTTTCACTTCTCTGCCCACTTAAGAAAACATCGCCATTTTTTTTCTCTTTAATCAGAGCCTTCCCAAACTCTTTAGTAAAGTTCAAAGAAAGAAATTGATACTTGCAACAAATATACAGTTCCTAAATTTTCTTCTTAATCTTCTTCTTCGCTCTGCCCCTTCAACAGTCAGTCAAGTAAAACTTTTAAGTCTATACCTTTAAATATCGGAGCTAGCCGGTTCGCTTTGTTCTGCAGTGCAGAGTGATCCTGGGTCCGGAGCTTGACAGGCAGCTGTGGAGCCCTTCCTTCTGCACCCCAGAAAACAATCCTGGGGTGTTTGGGGGACTCTACCCAATACCTGCCTGCTCACCCCTTCCTCTTCTTCCTGGGAAGGGGTTTTCTTCACCACTTGACAGCTGCTGGACACTGTCAAAGCGGCTTCACGAAACCCGAAGATCGGCGTTCATGAAAGAGCGTCCACAGCGGAGCGATGCTCATCCCCTTCTCATCATTTCTTCTCTCTGTGTGGCCTGAGCTTTGGCCATTTCTTCTTTCTGTCTGGCCTGAGCTTTGGCCATTTGCAATATGCACGCTGTCCTGCAGTGGTCATACGATGATGTGGGTGTGGTACAGTATTGGCCACTAGAGTACGCTGTTTGGTGACATTATGCTTGGACCAAATTGGTTGTAACTCCCTGTGTTTTAGGGGGGTTTGCCTTGGCATGTTAGTCCCTCTGCTTCCAAGGGATCTTCCCAACTTGGAAATTAGAGCTAGACTAGCCTTTATGCAAATTTCCCATAAAAAGGGGTTGTATTTCCAATTATTTTCAAACAAGAGTCGACAGCAGCTTCCTGTTGGCTGGCTTACTGTGAGATGTACCCTCTATGACCTCTAGGGGGCTGTGGTGCTTGTGTGCAATGCTGTGGGTGCAATACGGATACTAGCCACAAGAGGGCTTCTTGTTTACTATGGGTTGGTGCACTTTGCTCTTCAACCTCTAGGGGGCTCTTCTGCTGGCCATATGCTTTGACCAAGTAGGCAATCCAGCTTTCCCTTTGAGACATGCAACATTAGTTTCTGGCTCCTTCTAAGGGTGTCTTTTCCCTGGCCCTGAAGGCAGATTGAACTGGCTTGTGTGCAGAGGTCCTGTTGGGGTGGGGGTGGGGGGAGATTGCTGATTCAATTACTTTCAGGCAAGTTGATAGCATCTAGCAATCTCTTAACTGAGCCCTTTATTGTATGTGCTTTGTTTTGCAGGTAAGCCTTTCCTTATAGCTGCTGTGAGAAGGTTTTCCCTTTACTGCTGGGGTTAACACGACAAAGGTTTGTTTCCTTTGAAGCTTGAAATGCTCTCAAGTTACTCTAATGCAAATGGAAAGGAAGCAAGACAAAGGAATTCCTTTCCTGGTAAGGGGTGTGTGAAGTGGGTTGTCGTCACGGAGACCCCCACCCCCACTTGCTTCTGGACGAACACAAAGTTTCTGGTAAGGGGAGGTGAGAAATGCGAGATGCAAACACATTTCCAGCAAACAAGAGTTTTGGTAATGAGAGATGGAGGGGGGGGTGATTTGTCATCATGGAAACCCCCCGTTCCTTTCTTCTAGGCAAAACGCATATGTAAGCCAAGCTTTGTCCAAGAGAGAGGCGGAGGGAAGGGGAAAGCGATGACTTTTGTCTTGGGAATCACTGCCCCCCCACCCCACACTTGGCTAAGCAAAAGAGTCTGTTTGCAGAAATTAATCAGAGCGGATAGAAAAGGTGCTGTTCCTTCCTTTGTTCTATCTTCTTACATACATGTTCTATATATTCATACATTCTCTTACTGTACAGTTTCATATCTCTGCTTTGACTTGAAACATCCAGCTTAACAATCGGAAATAGAATCAAATATATATCAAACTTTATTCAGGCATCCACAGGCAACTCATGTTTACAGGAACCAGAGTAAATAGCCCAAAGTTCTTCTGATTACTTTGATATGATCAGATATTTCCAGTTTGTAAGAGAATGGTAATCTTCCCTGGCTTAATGCAATTTATGCCAGAGCGTGTGTACTCCAGTCATCCTCATGGTATAACAAAGGAGTCTCCTCCTGTCTCTGACCTTACCTACCTTAATGACCTATGAGTAGTGAATGAGGGAGCACAAAAGACCCTACGTGGCCCTTTTGACCACATTTCCCAGCATTCCTCTGGCTAAAACTACAACTCCCATGATGCTGTTTCTTAAGGGAACATATTCTAATGCATAGGTTTTCCAACTTACTAAAACTGTTCCAGCACAATACGCATGAGCGGAATGCCATGCGTGCTCACATTTACAAACCAGTAGGGAAAGTAAGTGAATCTTACCCCTGCTTCCATCCTGTATTTTGTTTCTCAGATTGGATAGCAACAGTTGATAGGAACCAACCCTGGTTTTAAAGGAGAATGTTATGCACCCTTCCCTTTACTTTCTGCCTTTTAAATCCTATCAGAGCATTAAGGCCAGGAAAAGGGACTTCATCTCATACATCTCCCTGATTGTCCCTGTCACCTTGGCGGTACCACTAGCAGCAGGGGCTTTGTTGCAGCTTCACTATTCTATAATTGGCTTTAAAAGAAAACTGGGTCAGGTGGGAAATACAGAAGCCAGTTTGCTGAATTATTTCTAGAGAGTTGTGAAAATCTCACCTTCTAATTCCGATGCAGAACAGAACAGGTCAACTAGTGTTCAATTAATACATTATTGGATGAGTGATGCTGAGATTTGTCAAATAGTTCATCTGAGGGGGAGAGGAAGAAAGCGTTCACAGCACCCAAGCAGCTTGTAAAACAGTGCAAACTTTATTCATACAGCATGTCCCTTGAGGGGGAGGAAGAAAAAGATGACAACTCTTTATTGAATCATTTATGGAGCTCTCCCTCCCCAACAGAGTTCTGGAAGATCCAAGGCAGAATGTGACCTGTGCCTAAAAAACCCCCACGGAGTCTCTAAAATGCAAAGTATGGGAAGGATTACCGGTGTTGAGAATGCAAACAATCAGTGCTGAGGCTATAAATATTTCCATTCATGAAATGTTTATTTGGGGATTGTTTGTTTCCTTTCCCTTCCATTTCCATGGTTGCTCTCCGGTATGGGAAATAATCCACTGATTTGAGTACTCAGTGTTGGAATATGCCTAGAGTTTAGGCCAGGGGTGTCAAAATGGCAGCCTGTGGGTTGGATGCCTCACGTGCAGGCCATGTCCACCCCATAATCTGTGAAGGGAAAAAAGTCATGATACGTCATATGACAGCAACGTGATGCAGCGAATTTGATATCCATGGTCTGGACCAGCGGTTTCAAACTTGTGTCGTCAGGGCAGTATCACATGACGTATTGCGACTTTTCCCCCTTCGCTAAACTGGGCATGGTCTTGGCCAGCATTTGATGCATCTGGCCTGCGGGCCGTGAGTTTGGCATTCCTGGTGTAGACCAATATATCTCAAGGTTAACAACTTTAAGATGTGTGGACTTCAACTCCCAAGATTCCTAGCCAGCATGCTAGCTGGGAATTATTGGGAGTTGAAGTCCATAGGTTTAAAAGCTGTTGACCTTGGGAAATACTGGCCTAGACAACATAAGCAGTCCTTGACATTTGACCACAATTGAGCCCAAAATGTTAGTTGCTAAACAGGACAGTTGTTAAGTGAGTTTTGTCCCATTTTATGACTTTTCTTGCCACAGTTGTTAAGTGAATCACTGCAACTGTAAAGTTAGTGACATGGTTGTTAAGAGAACCTGGTTTCCTTTTGACTTTGCTTGTCTGAAGGTCACAAAAGGTGATCACATGACTATGGGACATCGCAAACATCATATATTTGAGTCAGTGGCCACCTTAATTTTGACCATGTGACCATGGAGATGCAGCAATAGTCATCAGTGTGAAAAGTGGTCACTAAATGAATGGTTATAAATCGAGGACTACCGACATCACTATCAACACATTACAGTGCTGTATAGGTAACTGTATAGGTCAGTTTTATATACTGGCAAACTCTTACAATGCCAACATCAAGTACCACAATCCATCTCCTTCCCCCTTTCCCCATACAATGGGGAAATCCACAGCCCCATACAATGTTTAAGAGGAAAGAACTGTGACAGAGAACAACCTATTGGTTTTCAACTACTGCACACTATAGCTTTACTTCCTGCTGAGTTCATCTCATCTTGATAATATTTGATGTGTTCTGTTCATTGAGGCAGGGTTTTTCTGCAAACATTACCTCTAGATGGCAGCAAGTATCAGATCAATATCAATTTCGGTCTTCAAATATGTAAAAAAAAAATTTAAAAAAATCCCCCAGCTCCTTTCCAATATGGCAAGGAAGATCTGCCTACAGTTTACTGATCTGAAAAAGACCTGCAGTTGATGTATTAGCTGCCATGTGCAATGAAGTAACTTATTCTTCTCAAATGGTGCTTGTATTGTCCCAAGTATCTGAATGGGATGAGCGAGAGGCTCCTTGCCTTCTGAGTTCATGGCTGGTATCCAGCAAAATCAGAGCAATGGGAGACATTTTTATCCCAACTTCTAATGGTTGCCATATGGCCAATGGCCTGAGAGATGGTGCTGAGATCATTTTGTCATCTGAAACGGCCACCCAATAATGGCCATAAATAGATCTATAATGAAGATTGTATCGCAGATGGATATGCACAAACTTGGGACTCTCCCAAATGAGCATTTCTAGATTGATGCCAAAATACTATTTTCCTGAAGAAGAGGCAAGATTGTAAACAAATTTAGAATGGTTGAATCCGCCTCCCACCAAATAAACAGTCTTCTTAAAATATGTTACTTTATTTAAAGTAAATAAAAGAAGCATTTGCATATTTATTTTTTATTTATTTATTTGATTCAACTTTTATACCACCCAACTCCTCACGGACTCTGGGCGGTGTACAGCCAATATCCATTTAAAAACATATAAACATTTCATCATTTAAAATAGTATTAAATATGATAATTTGGCTCTAAAATTATAAAATTTTTGTTTAAAATTATAAAAAATTTTAAAACACTATTCCCTTAAAAACCCCATCTAATTATCCCAGACCAGCTAAACGGAAAAGGTATGTTTTTAGCTTTTGACACTTTGCTTGTCAAAAGGTCGCCAAAGGTGATCACATGACCCCAGGATCTTACAACGGTCATAAAAGGTGAGTCAGTTGCCCAGCATCCCAAGTTTGACCAGACGATGATCGGGATGCTTGCAAAGGTTGTAACTGCAAAAAAAGGGGTCGTAAGTCACTTTTTTTCAGTGCCGTTGTAACTTCAGTTGGTCACTAAACGTACTGTTGTAAGTCAAGGACTACCTGTATTCTTAGTAAAGGATGAAGGGGAGGGGCAGTTTTTTTTTAAAAGAACTGTAAGTAACGGTGAGAGGGATTTAAAGTTATGTTTTCATTCTTTTCTCTGGACTTTTTCAGATGGTTCAGCATCGTGCGCGAGCTCAAGAGGATGCAGATAGTGACTGTACTAGAATCCTATCCAATCGGAGGGGACTTTGGAATGGCATTGGAAGGGAGGGGTAGCCTGAGACTCAGTCAGGTTCTTCTGATACTCAGGTTCTTCGATGCAACTATACCTAGAAGAGGCGTTTGGACTTATTTCTTGCCATGTAATAAAATGTCTGTTTGCTGCTATTTGGGCTAGTTTGGAACAATGTGATCAATCTTGAAAAGGGTTTTTTTGTTTTTTTGTTTTTTTTAAAAAAAGACGATTCTCGTGACGACTGTCTCTTTTTAAGACTTGGTTTTCAAAAGATCTTTAAATGCTAAAAGCTGATGGCCAAGAAGAGCAACTTCCTCTGAAAGGATTTTAGAGAGGTGGTTTTGTTTCGTTTCTGGTTTTTGGTGGTTTTGTTTTGTTTTGTTTTGCACTTTCGAATATGTGACTATTGCTGTTGAAATCTGTGCCCATTAGATTTTGTTCATAATGTTTGGCCGGAAAATAGTGAACATTTAACAGTATTTCCATCTGGTGGGGTGGGGGTGGGGACGGACAACAAGGTTTGTCTCTGAAGGCCCGTCATAGGAGTGACTCTTCCCATTCCAGACAATTCATCTGCTTAACCCTTCAGTAGTACAGACCACAAAATGTATCTTGAAACTGTGATTTGATTAAACATGCTACAAAGTTGCCAGATTTTCTTACCTTCTTTGATTACATTTAGGAAAAGAAACATTAAGCTGCATTTCAACTCAGTTCCCTCCCACACTGTTGGCAAGTCAAATGTTTATTGTATTATGTTGTCGGCTTCGGTAATGATTGTAAAAGAATTGGGGGGGGGGAATGCTTTTCAACGTGTGATTTCTATTCAGAATTGAAATGTTAGAATATAATGAAGATTTGGCAGGAGATTGCGAACCAGGTTGTATGCTCATACCCTCTGTGCTGCCTAGTGGCAACACAGGGAAATGTTGGTACTGATTTGAATCCATCAGTTCTCTGAAATAATTGGGATGGTATCGTAGATTTTCAAATAGGACTGAAATGGTGCTTACCTCTGGATAACAAGCTACGTGAAATCAATGTTACACACTTGTGGCTTGTACCATTTCAGGAGGCAATTGGAGAGAACTGAATATTTGATTTGTACATACTCTTTTTTATTTCAACTGTTAAAGCTTGAACATAAATGTTTAATCTGCAGCAGCACTTTGCACTGCATTATGGGTATGATGGCAATATGTACCTCAGAAGGGATAACTCTGTATCCCTGCTTTCTGTTTCTGGTCTTGAACAAAAGGCTAATCCCAAGGTGCTGGGGGGGTTGGGTTTGTTTGTGTGTTTGTTCCCTTGGCTCTCTGTGATGAAGTAGTCCTCCAGCTCCTTCTCCACAAAATGTCATTTTTATACACAAAAGTTAGACTTCTCTTGGGAGTAAAAGAGGAGATAAAGATGAGTTTGCCACCAGTGAGCTAACAAAACCAGGGTATGTTGAAGTGTTAGTGCTTGGAGAAACCTCAGATGGATTGATTCTTTAATGTGGAACATTGTACATTTTTATGAACGAGATATGGCAGTTTACCTCATTCATGAGAAAGATAATGTGATGCATGACTTTCCAGCATGAGCAGTGGCTTATCTCAGCTTGTCTGATCTACAAAGAGCTATGGGCAATTGTAGCCCTTCATTTAGTAAGATTCCAAGATTAGTCTTTCTGTGGTATAAAAGTATCACATCCAACAAGTATACTTTTTTTTTAAAAAAAAGCATGCAGTTTAGAGAGAAGGATGTTAAAAAGGAAAGTATATTTTGATGTAATCAAAGTCTTAACTCCTTAATTTGTTGAAAATAATGCATTACTTCAAGGAAAATATATCTAGAAAACAACCATTTCTAAGTTTACATAGAGCAGAGGTATCAAACTCAAGTTGTCATGGCAGCATCATTTGACGTAGCGGGACTTTTTTCCCCTTCGCTAAACAGGGCATGAATGTGGCCAGCACATGACGGATGCGACCTGTGGACCAGGAGTTTGACACCCCTGACATAGACTGTCCTCCTTTTCCTTTGATAAGTAAATGCAAACATTTCCAATTTACCAAATTAATAAAAAAGTTTCTTCATTAGTGGAAATAGTGAGAAATTACAGAATTCTTCAGATTTTCAAACACTTTTTTTAAAAAAAAAACCAAGATGAGCTGAAGAGTATGTAATTAGAATTTCAGGATGAACTTTGTGAGAGAAACTCCTGGTTAAGTTGAAAAGGTAGGCCATACATTTAATTATAATTGTGTTTCCATACAGGTAGTGTAAGCCACTGTTCCCCAACTTCCTGCGCTTCAGGTGAATTGTGTTACTGGCTGCATGAGCTGGGAATTCTCACAACTTTAGTCCAGCATAATTGGAGAACATCTAGCAGGAGAAGGATAGTATAGCCCAAGCATCAAACTATCTTAGAAGAGATGTTCCCATTGTAGCTAATAAAAGTCCATCATTACTGCACTGTGCCTCTACATGGTTGCTTTTAAATATGTTATTTTTTGGGTAGTGCAGGAATTCTGAAACTTATGTAGGAGGCTACAGCATAACATGCTCCTAATTATAAACAATGTTATGCGATCAAACTTAATGTTGCCTTTTCTTTTTGAATTAGGACATTTGAAAGTATCTGAAAAAAAAACCTAACAAGGCAGTGTGAACTATTTTTGTTCAAAAGAGTTACAGGTTAAAAGTTTGGACACAATTATATCTAGAGTCATGACAGTAATTGCCTGATAAACCTTCCCCTTTTATTCCCTATTGAATTTATCCATAAGAAGTGCCTAGTCATGAAGGACATGTATGGTTGTTTCATAGCATTTGTTTCTCTTCCCATAACTATAGATTAAATCAGGGGTCTCCAACCTTGGCAACTTTAAGACTTGTGGACTTCTGGGAGTTGAAGTCCACAAGTCTTAAAGTTGCCAAGATTGGAGACCCCTGGAT
>JANHFP010002275.1:37385-47581 GCA_032468135.1 Calamaria suluensis | reverse complement strand
AAAGGAAAGAAGACAGGAAAACAGAAAGAAAAAGAGACAAGAAAGTCAAGTAACCAAGTCACGCCCACATAGTCATGGGACCAGACCACACCCATAAACCACACCCACAGGACCGTGGCTCTCAAAAGAACCACCCCATAACCTTTAAGGGGGCGTGGCTGGGGGCGTGGCTGGGGATGGGCCTGTGTTGGGACAACTGATGGCGAGTAAGGTTTTTTCCTGGCTAGTAGGTCTAGACTTGAAATTTTAAGCCTTGGTATTAGTATGGTTCCTTGTTATGGTTGCATTAGTCCTGGTTGCCCATTTATGTGTGTTTAATTGTGCTCTGGATTTTATAAGTCGTCACCCAGAATCTAATGCATTTGAAAACAATAACAAATTTAATAAATTAAATGAAAATCAATTGAACACACATAAGATTCTCCTCCCATACATCATCGCAGAAGAGGAATTAACAAATGCAGCGTTCCTGAGGATGAGCAGACGCTTAAAACTCTCATTTAAACCAAGTCTACCAAGTCCAATGCTTCATTGGCATCAGAAGTTCCTGTACCTATATTTTTAGACCCAAAAAACCCCCTTTAATTCACTTTACTATTTCTTTATTCAGCATTAGCTTGAGGGAACTGGAAACATAATCACATAAAAAGAGAGGAAAACATTATATAGAGAGTCACTACTGAAAAATTGCAAGAAAGCAGAACCTGGTTTTTCCCCTCTTTTCTTTTTAATGCAGATTGGCTGAGGGGATTATTATTTTATTTAATAGTATTCTAGCTGCCATGGTTCTGATGTTACTCAAAGAAATTAATGCCTGCAACTGTCATATAGAGCGTTACATGGCCCTGCAGGAAAGAGGGTGCCTTGAACAATTTTCATTTTAGATTGTGTCAAGAAATTGCATGTTTAAAGCTGAATTCACATGCTGAATGCAAATCTTTGTGACTGAGCTAGCATATCAAACCAGTGCAGCTGCATATAATTAGAGCGTAGGAAAGAACCAGGAAAGAGAATACCAATAGCAAGATCCTCTAAGCCGCCTCCTTTCTATCATCCTTCACTTCCAAATATTTTAACTTACTGGTTTTCTATGTTAAATGAATTCATATGCATGAATTGTTAAGTACCACAAACCAAAGGCACAAGAGGGACATCAGTCCAAATGAATCTTGGCAGAGATACCAAGCAATCAAGGAGACAATCAAAATGCAGCAGGCTTTACAACATTACACTTAAAAGTGTAGGACAAACGCAGTAACTTTTCCATCCCTCGGTGGTTCTGAATTAACAACATTGTTTAAAGGTTTGCTTGAAATCATTTACTTGCACCTAATATAAACGAGATGGTGTCAGAATTGCCTGGTCTGTTTACATTTTTAAAACCGTACAACAAGAATGTGCTCTGGTCTTTTTTCTTTTCTTTTTTGAAGCCTTAACAAAAACACCAAATACCTCTGACCCACATAAACCATTATTGCAAAGAAATGTCTTTTTTTTTTTAAAGGGATAAAGGAATGAGGGAGTAGTAATGGTAACATACAGTACCATGAGCGACTTTGGCCTCCCAGTCAGTGGTGTACAGTTTACAGATCAGTTCTGGCCTTCGGCAGACAGGAGGAGGAGAAAAAAAAGAAGAAAAAATAAGGAAAGAAAAAACCAGCTCTGGGAGTGGGTTATATAGCAAGTCAGGAGGGTGCGGAGAAGCGGAGATCTGCCAGCTTATATACAAGACGGCAATTCAACTCTCTTCTGGCGCATTCCTCCACTCTATCTCCCAGCCTCGCTGCGTGTGTCTTGTCATATTTTCTTCAGCTGTTAATTGTCTGGAGTGGGGAGGTTTTAAAACAGCCACAGCCAGGGGAAAAGCGAAACCCTTCTAAGTGACTATCGCAGCAGCCAGTCAGCTTCACACCCCACTGGATAACATTTTCCAAGGGAACTGTTCTTCTGATAGTTCCCCAGTCTCTAAGTCACACTCCCCCCCTCCCCTCTCCCCCTCCCTCTCCATCTCTGAACACACACACTCCCCTTGTGACCTCAGCGCATTTGTGGCAATAAAACATTCATGCGACTTGGAATCTTAACACAATGCCATTTCCCTAGTTTAACCTGAAAGGAATGCACGAGTCACAGCAAACTGCATCACCCTGCCATTTAACCCTGCCAAGGACAGCGTTTTTTTGGCCAGGCTGGGCCAGCTCTGACGGGAAAGGACTACACAGACTCACAAACTGAGCCCAGCGGGGCCACCCCAGCTTCCACAACTTGGCCAGCCAACAACAGCTTGCTCTCCGGGACTCGGGGCTGCAGCCCCAACCTCTGTAACTTACAGCATACTTGTGTCATTGCTAGGACTTTCACAAAGTTTCAACACACAGGAGGGAAGTCCAGCTACAGTTTGGTGGCTGCTCCGTTCTCACCAGCAGCTCCCATCCCTTTGCGAGAGGCTTGGCTTTATTACAAGTACTGTTGTGATTAAATGTGATGGCTCTCATCCAGCAGAGAGAGTTAAACACATTTGCGTCTTGCTGATTTCAATGATATTTAAGCGTGGTGTTTAATTGAACAGGGGATTCCGCTCTATGCATTTAACCCTGAAAATCTTTCCACTTCTTTTAACCTGAGCTTTGTTTTCTTGTGTTGTTTTTTTTTCTCCAAATGAGACTCGGTGAGAAAATAGGTTGCAAATGATTACCAAAAATAGTGCTGATGAAGCTAGTTATCAAAGCTGAATCGCATTTATAACCTGGCAAGATTTTCTTTTTACTGTTATTTCTGTAATTAATATTTATTTTTAAAAGGGAAGAGAAAGGTCTTCTTTATGAATGTTGGGAAACACTGATGGGAAAATGAAGTTCTCTTAACCTCTTTGGGCAATATGTCAGTGTTATTCTATGACAGAAAGGAAACATAGTAGCATGAGGAAGTAAGCGATTTTGTACCTATTCACTTAATAGCTTAAATGATACACACTGAGTTTTCCTTTTGTTTTGCAGTCCAAAAATATTCTCTCTTAATAAAATCCATGTTTGGAGAAAATGGCAACTCACTGCTTTGATTCCTTCCCCCAGGAGTGGGGAGGGAATGAGGATTTTGTAGTATCCTTCCTCTGAAGTGAGGTGGGAATGGAGATTTTGCAGTATCCTTCCCCTGGAGTGGGGTGGGAATGGAGATTTTGCAGTATCCTTCCCCTGAGGTTTTGGTAAACAGCCTTTCAGAGGAATGTTTATCAACCCACACCTTATCTCACTTGGAACGCTGCCAGAGAACTAATTTCCAAATGCAGAGCAAGGCCAAACTTGGCACTGAGTCTCTTAGAATCACAAACAGAACTTTCCCATCTTGAAACCAGATGAACTAATTGTTTCCTGCAAAAGCCCACATCCCGTTCACTCCTCTTTTATGTCCTATGGGAGGGGCCAATAATCTCCGAGGTGCGGCCTTATTCCCGAGTCTACCCTGCTTTCTTAATTGTCCTCGTCTTCTGGCAGCTCTGTGCATGCACACACTGGGAACGGGCTCCAGTTGTTCCTCTACCTCACTGCTCTCTAACTCCCTCTCTGCCTCCGACGCAGAGCTATCGTCGGAGTTTTCCCCAGCCCCCAAGACTGGCCCAAGTTCCTCCCCAACTTCCTCACTGTCCAACTCTGCTGCCAGCTCTGCTGGCTGCCGGTGGGCCAGAACAAGAGCTGGAGACAGACTTGCAACTTATTTTTTTAATTACACATTTTTTTCAATGTAAAAAGTGCAATGGGGGTGGTGAGAGCGTTGGCAGGATCCAAGAGTGATGTCTATTTTCATATTTCTCTCTGGGCACTGTGTTGTGGCTTGTGATCCTGGTTACAGAAACAGGAAAAAAAGTTTGGAGGAAGGGATGGAGCCCTGCCCGAAAGTGATGGATTCCCCAGGGGCTTTCATATCTTGATAGTTTTTGAGTTTTGTGAGTGGAAGCTTTTTCTTGCATCTGAAAAATCTAGCATCCGTGAGAACAAGACTTTGGCTTTTCCCATAGGTGTGTTTGCCCTCCCTGGTCTCTGCAATCATTCCCAGTAGAAAGGGACGATAGAGGTATGTTGGAGGTCTGACTTTCTGCTTTATCTTCTCAGGTGCATCTCCAGGACCCTCTACAGTCTGAGTCATCTCAAAAGCTTCAGTGCCTGCTGACCAGGTGGCGGGAGAAAGTTTTTTCTCTCCTGGTGCAGCTGAAGTCTCAGGAGCTGAGCCATAGGGATGACACCAAACGTTTGGAGAAGAAGGTACAGTCTATCCATGAACAGGGACTGGAGGCTTGAGCGGATTAGAGTACACCCAGAAAATACCAGCGATTGTGCCTTTTACAAATGGGGAATCCTTAACTTATCAGGTTGTGGAGTGGTTAGAATGTGGTACTGCAGGCTAACTCTGCCCACTGCCAGCAGTTCGATCGTGACGGGGCTAAAGTTTGGCTCAGCCTTCCATCCTTCCAAGGTTGATAAAATGAGGACCCAGATTATTGCGGGGGCAGTATGCTGACTCTATAAATGTCTTAGAGAGAACTCTGGAGCGGCAGATAAGTCCAAGTGCTGCTGCTGTTTGGCTCAATTGATTAAATACATATACTGATCTTCCCAGTGCCTTCATTGTGAAATGGGTACATTCTCTAGAAAACCCCGAATGGAGCATGAGGACAGTAAACTGAGTTCTAGGTTTGTCAGGAAAGATTGGGAGGGAGTGGTGAGAGAATGCTGAACACCTAGATTTTCTGATGAGATGGTGACTATGAAAATTATAATTGCCTAGGACGATAAAAGTACTTGACACTATATGGAAAGGCTGTTGGGCTTGCTAGTTATTATGAATGAGGTTATATGAAAAATTCATGAATTGAATCTGGCTAGTAGCCAAGAGATTGAAACTGAATCAAGAGATGTGTAGATTTTGCCTTTAACCATGATTGATTAGGCAAGCCAAACCATGACTTACTAGGCAAGCCAATTTCAACCTCGGCTCTTACGTCATTTGCCTTAGAATACTTTTAAATCAAGTACTTTTAAATTTCAGCACAGCCTCCTGTGCTGAATTTCAGCTTCCTAAAATATTCTGAAAAGTTATCATAGAACTGTATGTTTCAACATTACAGAAGGGGGAAGTTATTAAAAACTAATATGGACCAATCATATTTATATAATTTGTTTTCATGTGATTGGTTTTGATCACTGCTGCGCTTTTGGCTTTCACCAGCTCCTGTGTTATTTGAAGTGGAGCTCACAATATGCCCCTTAAATTGCCGATCCGACATTTTGGTTTATTGTTTCTTCTGTTTTATTGTTTTATCCATCTTTGCCTTTAAAGTCTGGTGGCAGATGTGTGAGGAGTAAACTATATAAGGCATGTAAAGGATTTTACATGCTTGGAAGTACATTCTAACACTTAAGTAGCATTGTATCCAGCCTTATGTATTCTTTTAAAAACTTTAAGTCCTCCAGGGTCTTTTTTGAAGTTGGGCAGCCTTGAAACCCAAGAAATAAAAGCCCGTTTAATGTAATGGTTTAAGGTGCTGGCCTAAAAACCAGGAGACTGTGAGTTCTAGCCCTACCTTAGGCATGAAAGCTGAATGGGTGACTTTGTGCCAATCACTTTCTCTCAGTTCAACTCACCTCACAATATTATTGTGGGGGAAAACGAGGAAGGAATATTGTGTATATTCACTGCCTTGAGGTATTTATAAGTAGATAATTCGCTTTCCCTAGGTGAAAGACATGGAAGAAGAAGTGGCTTCTAAAGAACAGAAAACAGCATTGTTGCTCCACAGTGTTGAGGACAAAACTGCTGAAGTGGATATGGAAAGAGTAAGAAACAAGGTAATCTATTCTACAGATCCCTCTGTAGTATTTGGAAATGGTTGTGACCAAGGAGTGAGATAACAGTTGGTAATTGATGAAAGACAATAAAAGGAGGAGAATTAGCTTTGTTTTAGGAGATACTTTCTCAGTGGAAAGTATAACCACTGTAGAGAAGGGCCATGGCTTTAATTTTGATTAACTGCAGTCTACTTATTCTCTAATATCTTCTTTGTTTGGATAACCATTGTGCATTAAAATAGTGTTTTATATTCTTGATTGAACTATTCACATTCCTACAGAGGAGGGTATTCTGAAAGTTGAGTTGTTCCTCCCACTCACTGCAGCGTAAAAGCTCGTAACAGTCCTTAGAATGAGGACAAAGCAGTCTCTATCCTAGTTATCCTCCTGCCTTGCTCTAGAATTGGGGCGTTTTGGCAAAGCTCTACACATAATTTATTTTCTCCCTGATTTATTAGAACCATGGTGGCTCAGTGGTTAGAATTGCAGTATTGCATGCTAACTCTGCTCACTGCCAGGAGTTCGATCCTGACCAGCTCAAAGTTGACTCGGCCTTCCATCCTTCCGAAGTTGGTGAAATGAGGACTCAGATTCTTGGGGGGAAATATGCTGGCTCTAAACTGCTTACAGAGGGCTGTAAAACACTGTGAAGTGGTATATAAGTCTAAGTGCTATTTCTATTTGAGCAACATGCTGACTGGCCTTAGTGGACTAATCTGTTACAACAAACCACCTGCTTTCATTCTCTGGATGTAAACAAGGAGGTGTCTTCTGTCGGTCTGGAGTGACGTATAGGGATTCCTTGGGACCCTCAAGTGCCCAGAAGATGGGCAGATTTCAAGGCATGATAGTTTGTGCACCATAGATGAAGAACGGAAGGACCTTCTCTTGTTCATTCAAAGGATCAGGGAAGCCAGGAGTTGGTTCCCCTGGCAGCATGAAACTAGAGCAGTTCAGTTCTCACATTTTCCTATTATCGATGGCTCAGTACCATTTTGGATCTTTCAATGAAACAAGGAAGAGATTCTAAACGAACATGCAGTTTCTGATCCTGGCGCTTTCTGCATTCCCTTGAGAGGTAGCCATTTTCTTCCCTCAGAATTTCACCTCTGTACTAATGTTCATCCCAACCAAAACAGATGACGACAGCCCCTGCCCCTGAATAAAGAAACTGCTGTGCCAAGAGGTAACCTCTTGTGTACTTTTTATTGCTATCTGCCTAGGGAACAGGTGTTAGGAATTCTTGGTAGCCATCGGAAAATGGGAGGTAAATTTTAAAAAATAGAATTGATCTAGTAATAGCTCTTAGACTTACATATTGCTTCTCAGTGGTTTACAGCCCTCTCTAAGCAGTTTAGAGTCAGCCTATTGCTCCCCAACAACCTGGGTCCTAATTTTCCCGAACTCAGAAGGATGGAAGGCCGAGTCAACATTCTAATTCTAAAATAGGGCCTTGCAAAGTTTCTACCTTGTATGGCAGGGGCGTCAAACTCAAGGCCCGCAGGCCAAATCAGGTCCATGGGGTGCTTAGATCTGGCCCGCTGAGCCGCCATGGAAAGAATGAAGGACCCACCCGCGGTACCAGTGGTGAGTTTCAAAAAAATTTACTACTGGTTCTGTGGGTGTGACTTGGTGGGCATGGCAGGGGAAGGATACTGTAAAATCCACATTCCCTCTCCAATCCAGGGGGAGGTTACTGCAAAATCCCCATTTCCTCCCGATCAGCTGGGACGCGGGAAGCAGAGAATGGATGGGGGTGGGGCCAGTCAGAATTTTTACCTTAGGTTTTCCAAACTACTCAAAATTTCCGCTACCGGTTCTCTAGAACCGGTCAGAACCTGCTGAAACCACCTCTGTGCGGTAGCTCTGCCAGAGAAAACGGAGCTCAGGAGGGCCGCACGTGACCCTCCCAGGGTCCGTTTTAGCTGGCAGAGGGCTGCAGAATGATGAACTGGCCATGCCCACACTGGCCACGCCCACTTCTCCCCCCATCCCAGGTCAAACACAACCCTGGTGCAGCCCTCAATGAAATCGAGTTTGACAACCCTGTTGTATGGTATGTTATGAAGAGATCGCAGGAATTCATTTTCCAACGTATTCAACAAAGAACCTTCCTTTTCTTACAGACTCTGCAAGCAGAGTTGTTGCGCTCCCACGAACAAATGCGTGGTTTTCAACAGAGGGCAGAGGCTGGTGAAAAAGCCCTTCGGGAACTGGCCGACTTTGTCAGCAGGTAATGGGGAAAATAGACAAGAAAAGTCATAAAATGGGGCAAAAGGCCGCTTAACAAATGTCCGTCTCACTTAGCAACATCAATTTTGGCCTCAGTTGTGGTCGGAAGCCAAGGACTGCTGGTAACTTTTTGCTGGCTTTCCCAGCTACATTGGCTTCTGCCCGATGCTGTAGGGTGCAATTAATACACACTCTCACCTTTATCCTTATAAGATTATTAAAGTTTTATTAAATTTAATTAATAAATAAATAAGTCACTTGAGATCTTAGAGGAAAGCACAATATAAATTTAATAACAGATTAGCTGTCTTCGGTGGCACCTCTTTCATTTATGAGACATTTTGTTGGACAATAACAAACTGCAAGATTCACTGATTTTTAAAAAAATATTTTATATAAAAAATTTTTTTCACATATATAAGTGCTTAGTAAACCGTGTATTGTCTGGGTCAGTTTACTTATACATAATAATAGTGATAATATTTACTTATACATAGTAATAATCTTTCTACTTCTAATTTGTACCTCTACAATCTAATGAATGATTAAAACAAATCCCATGCTGAAAAATATTCTGTATCTTCTTTATCCTTTATCTTTAATGCTAACCTAACCATTTCTGAGCAGCCTAGTATTTTTTAAATTATTTTTTCATCTGTAGGAGTTTCCTCATTTTTCCAGTGCTTGTGCAAATACAATTCTCACTGCTGTCAAGGCATGTAGCATTAAATAGATAATCCCTTTGTTATATTTTTCTGGTAACATACCTAACAAAAAAAATTCTGGCTTTAAATCTATGTGTTGTTTTGTGCTACTGTGATTGTACCTCTTCCCCTCTCAATCATAAGAAGAGCCATCTAGGATTACTGCAGCTGACTCATCTACTTTAATTTTCTGGGCCAATATTAACCAGCCAAGTTTATCTGGAATATTTACAAGCACGTACAGGAGGGCCTGGCCTTTTTCTCTTGTTGCATCATAGCAACTGGTATTTAAAGTATGCTTACAATTCTGGAGATGGTATCAGTAGCATAATCGTTCATGAATTTGTCCAGTCTTTTTAAAATAATCCACGTTAGTAAAGTAATCCACATTGAAAGCAGCACATTCCACAATTTAACTATTTGTTGGGAAAAGAAGTGCTTCTGATCTAGAGTCTGACTCTGCATTTAGTTTTAATGGCTTGTTTAAAAAAACTGGTATTGCGAGAGGGAGGTGTTCCTAGCTTACATTTACGGTATCTTGAGTGATTTTATGTCTTCAGTCACGTATCCCATTGCTTGCCTTACTCCACGTTAAAAAACTGTAATCATTGTAGTTCTTTATTGGAGTATGATAGCCCTTGACTTACACCACAATTGAACCCAAACAAGACAATTGTTAAATGTGTTTTGCTACATTTTATGACCTTGTTTGCCACAGTTGTGAAGGGAATTGCTGCAGTGTTCCAATATTGGAGGGGCTGCCGTAGAGAGGAGGGGTCAAGCTTTTTTCCAAAGCACCCGAAGGCCAGACAAGGAATAATGGATGGAAACTGACCAAGGAGAGATTCACCCTAGAAATGAGGAGGGACTTTCTGACAGTGAGAACAATCAACCAATGGAACAGGAGTTTCCTTTGGAAGTTGTGGAGCTTCATCACTGGAGGCTTTCTAGAAGAGATTGGACTGCCATTGTCAGAAGTGGTGTAGGGCAGTCATGGGCTAACCTTTTTGCCGTCGTGTGCCAAAACAGGGAGCGGGGGGGGGGGTGCCCACACCCATAATTCAATGCACCCCACACACGTGCGCATCTCTCACTGCGCTCCCCCTCGCTTTTGGCACACAATGGCATGGTGGATCCAGTAGGACTGTTTTTCATTTTCCCCATGCTCCAGAGGATTTGTAGGAGCCTGGGGAGTGTGAAAATGGCCTTCTCCACCCACCCTCCCCGGAGTCCCTCCGGAGGCTGGAAACTGCCTGTTTCCGACTTCTGGTAGGCCTGGAAGGCTCGAAAGGGAGCTCCTGGTGCATGCTGGAGCTGAGCTAAGTGCTATGCTTGTGTGCCCACCCGATATGCCTCTGTGTGCCACAGGTTTGCCATCACAAGTTAGGGTCTCCTGCTTGGGCTTGTTAGTCTGTTAAAT
>JANHFP010002272.1:80026-94990 GCA_032468135.1 Calamaria suluensis | reverse complement strand
GCTGTACACCGCCCCGAGTCCGCGAGGAGAGGGGCGGTATATAAATTTAATAATAAAATAAATAATAAATAAATAAAATACATACTCTCTCTCTCTCACACACACACACACACACATAGTAGTCATAGTTATATGGAGTAGTTATATGGAGTCATAATAATATAAATAATAACCAACCTACCAACTTATGTTTAAGTTTTGAAAAAGAAAAAAAATGCCACAGTCCATATACAAAACTGATAACTATTTATTTGTCTTTCTTTGTTTCTTGATGACAGCCTAGAAATCTTCCATAGAGCCATTTAAAACAACTACAATAAGGAGACATCTCAGAGCTTGTCACCAACCAAGAGACCTAGAAACATTTAATCTCAACCATTAAATATTGTCATTCTAAATAAATGATTTTGCACGCTGTGATAATTATAGCTGAAATTAGACTTTGTAGTTGAGCATTGCTCTAAAAAGCAAAATAATTTCATACTTTAACACTTGTGGATATTTCTTGATCATCAAGCACGCTAGAAAGCTTTATTCATATATCTTTAAAGTGGTGTTTTATATACTCAGTTGAATTCAATAACAAAGTAAGTTTTTTATTAATTAAAGGTAACTGGTAAGATTCATGGATTCAAATTCATTGACAGATGTGAAGAGACACTTAAAACATTGAAATGGTTACCTTTAATCTTCAATACATGTTATAAAATGTCTCACCTCTGTGCTAATTTTTTTTCCTTTCAACAGTTGTAATTGCTTCCCATCTGGTGATAATATTAAAAGACACAGTCCTAGATAATGGCATCTTAAACTTTTTCTGAATCATTAAAAATAATTATTTCTCCACAAAGCCTTGGGGAAAAGTTATTGTACATACAACTATAGTTTCTATGTAGTATTTGATACAACAAGATTCCATGTTTAAGCAATGGTTCGAAAATACTGTTAAATTAATTGAAAACATTTATCTTACAAGAAAAAGTGACCTCTATTTTATTAGCAGTTCATATTTTTCATAAACAACAAGGCAAACGTTTTAAATTGAGATTATTTTCTTTAAAGCACAAGGATACATAACTAATTCCTAGACATCAACTCTGTGATTGAAATCACAATAATCCTGTTACCTCCCAATAAAATATTTATGCAAAATGTATAATTTGTACGTTTTACCATTATACACCAGCCTATTTAATATGGCAAGAAAACAAAACAAAAAGAACCCTATACCAAATCAGCCATCTCCCTGGTCAACAAGAAACACAACAGACAATACATGCCAAAAAAATTTCATGGATATTTGTTTCATTGTAATTTTATTTTTTTTATTTTTTGCTGACTTTGAAGTTATTATGGAACAGAAGCTAAATTCTTAAACAAACAAAGACAATGATATGTGTATTAGCTATTAGAACTATTCCCCAATCCATATTAGAACAATACCTTTATCACACCAACTTATGACATGTTGATCCAAATCTTCCAAAGTGGCTGGTACTATCTTTAATATTATCGGGGAATACCACATGTGCCACAGATATGACAAAGGGTAGCAACCAATTTTCCTCTTCTCTATATTAGTAAAAGAGTTATGTCATTAATCAAAGCAATGAAAGGCATCAAAATCAATCTATGGGTCCAACTAGAAACGGCCATGGCATAGATTAATTTTAAAAAGAGATAAATCATGTGACTTTTAAGTTCACCAGATAGCTCTATTATATAAAGATTAATTAATGTGGATAGCCTTGTAAACTGTAAGATACAGCCACCACCATGGCTAAAACCCTGCCATGCCATAATTTCTGTGACACTAGAATATAAACACTGTGCTTCCACTGATCCAGATTCTTTTTGAAGGGCATTTATTTTATTTTATTTTCTCCCAACTAGGTAAATGTTTCCTTTCCAGCAATCACTTGGGCAAGAATGGTACATTCACCTTGCAGGCATGTTCAAACTACCCAAATCATGATTGTCAGATCTTATTCTCAACTATGGCTTGGCCGTGTGGCAGTTACAGCAAGGCGTTAGATTTTGATGGATTTTGATGTCCCCACCTCTTTTAGTCTTTTGCAAGGCTTGGCTGTTTCACTAAGCATTTGGGTCAGATGGATAGGTAAACTCTGCTACTACTGATGAGTAGTAGCAGAGTTGGTTTATCTTTGGGTGCCAGGTGATTATGTTTGTTGAATTTGTATCTTTTAATCTTGTAAATCACCCAGAGCTACTTAAGTAATGGTGGATGGCTATATGAATAAAATAAATAAATCACTGGTTGCTTAGTTATGCACTAGTACAAAAACCAGGACAATGGCAAAGCAAGAGAAATGAAGGGGAGCTAATGATAGGTGGACTGAAGATGTTCAAATTGCTTTTATTGAAGATGTTCAGATTACAATTTACATAAATGGTTTGGTGGCTTCAAGCTGAGGCTAAGATTGCCTAGCAATCCTCAAGGCAGTCATTGCTACAATCTGAATCCTTCATAACATCAGACAGAGCCTAGTTAGTCTTCTCCCATTATTTATTTTAGAACTGTCTATGTAGACAAGCTGCCTCACTACCACCAATCTATTTCTTGTAATTTATTAGAGTATAAAGAAATCTCGAAAAACCTGCAGCTTTTTATACAACCACATAAGCCATTGAACTTTTTAAATTTTAAAAATTATAAACAAATATTTGTATTGCTCAGGGACTACATACCAAAAATGCAGCAATCTAGAACTAAACATAAAAACTCTGTTTTGAAGCAAATGTTCAACATTAAGACTCTATTTTTAAGATGCAGAACATTAAGCACAATGTACAAACACAGGATTATATAAGACCACACACAGAATTCCCAGGAATCTAAGGAAAATCAAAACGTTTTGGTGAAGTAATGTCCAATTTATCCAATTTTTTAAATAGAAGTTAAATCTGAAGCAAATCAACTAATTGCAACCATCCCTAATTGTTTTACACAGTCATTATTTTCCATATCATTGCAATTACAAAGAGAAAGAAATGCAGGACAACCTCAAAAATATGTCAGAAAATTTAGAAAATAAAATGATGCATGGGTGTGCCCTTACTTCAGCATAATAGCAGTTGCTTTGACAGAATCCAAGAACATATGGTGAACTCACTCTTCAGTAATTGGGTCCAAAAAATAACTATTCAGTATAATTTTTGATTGTATGTTTGCCAATGAATTTTAAACAGTAACATATAATTGTGTGTACCTTCACACTGACACCTACATTTAATACAATAAATATGAATGATACCCATTATTCCATAGGTTCTACTTACTGAAAAGTAATCAGATATAGCATCGTTCTTGTTAACAGACTTTCAAATATATATTTAAGTATACCTTGAAATAAATGTCTCAATAGAGCTTACAATTTCCATCAGATATATATTTCCCATGAGTCATAATATTAGGTAGCTGCGGTTTTAGGATATAAAATAATCAAACTGCAAAAGTAAAAAAAAATATTTAAAAAAAACAAGTAAAAAGTCAAGGATATGTTCTGTTTACTAATGGGAGAAGGTGGCAAAAAGATGGCAGAGCATGGAGCATGGAACTGCTTAATTTCTTATTTCCTTCTGTCTTTATGCAAAAAAGAAAAACAAAAAGCTTAGCCTGTCAAAAGCAGCACAGTGGGAGACAGAACAGGAATGGAGATCCAAATAGATAAGAAATCGATAAAAGAACACCTATCCGCTTTAGACAATTTCAAATCACCAGGACCAGATGGTTTGCAATCCTATGGTTCTGAAAGAGCTGACAAATGTGATTTCAGAGCCACTGAACAAAATCTTTCAGAGCTCCTGGAGCACTGGGGAGCTGCTGGAGGATTGGGAAAGAGCTGATGTGATTCCAAGCTTCAAGAAGGAGGTGGGAAAAGGGGGAAATGTGACTATTTCAGTATGAGATTTTACAACTTTTATAAATTATCCAACTGTTGGTACTGTTTTCATAGCTAAGACCTTTTTGAGAATAGATTTAGTAAATGGATTTTATGACTTTAGAGGCAAAATAATATTTATGAACTCTCTGTTCTTTCCTTTAGAAGAATGAAGCATCAGATTCACAATGTCTGAAAGTCTACAAAGGTAATCAATTTTTTTCCACAGAGATAAATAATGTAGAATTTCAAATTCATTTCAAGCAATCCTGTATCCATAGTCATCAGATAGGACTACTGTGAAATGGGATGCTTACTACTGGGACTATACTGGTGACTCTGGTCACCAATCAAATGCACAATGAGATGCATGCCATTCTTTAAAGAGCATACATGAAAACAAGACTAAAGTCTACCATATATGCTACAGAGATTCCTGACCAGATAAACTGAAACTTATTAACTGCACCGCACCGCCCCACCCCCAGGAGGTTCAACCATTTTTGTACTGCCTGGAAAGCCCTGAAAAACATAACCCTGATTTGTTGGTTGCTGAAGAGTCACTTCAATGATATAAAGCTATTTGCAGAATATTTAAGCTTCTCTTTGGTGTCAAATGTTACTATTATCAAACCATAGGGTTTTATTTTTTTTGAAAGCATACGGAACATTTTTTTAAAAATGTCAGACTGAAACTTAGCCTCTGCTCAGACATGCCTGGACACATATCCAGCACCCCCTTTAAGTGAGAGACATTTATCCAGGTACATGTTTGCTTCTGCATAGGCAAATTAATCAAAATGTGACCAGATATATAACCAATTTTTCCTTGCAAGGAATGCTTAGCATGCGTCCAGAGAAATACTTCTGGAAGTGCTTTGCAGATGTGCAGATTCCTATCATTGCATGGAAACATACAAAGACACATAATAACCTTTCTCTGTACATGGGTGCAATCATTGTGAGGATAATTCCCTGTGCAGTTGTAGACTTTGCACACAGGCGTTTAATGGTTCTGTATCAGCTTTTATTATCTATTTACTGTATTTAATAGTGATATGGTTATTATTAATTATTATTAGTGATATGATTGTTAATTTCTCTTCTACAGAAGAATTATTGAGTCTGTCATCTGCACCTCTATAACTCTCTGGTGTGGTTCTGCAACCCAACAAGACAGACAAAGACTTCAGATGATAATTAGGACTGCAGAAAAACCAATTACTATGAACCTGCCTTCCATTGAGGATCTGTATACTGCACGAGTCAAAAAGAGGACTGTGGAAATATCTACAGACTCCTCACATCCTGGACATAAACTGTTTCAACTCCTACCCTCAAAATGATGCTATAGAGCACTGCACACCAGGACAACTAGACACAAGAATAGTTTTTTCCCTGAACGCCATCACTCTGCTAAAAAAATAATTCCCTCAACACTGTCAAACGAGTTACTAAGTCTCTGTTACTATTAATCTTCTCATCGTTCCCATCATCCATCTTCTTCCACTAATGACTGTATGACTGTAACTTTGTTCCTTGTATCATTACAATTTATATTGACTGTTTCCTAATAGGAATTCATTGCTTATCTGTACCCTATGACTATCATTAAGTGTTGTACCTTATGATTCTTGATGAACATATCTTTTTTTATGTACACTGAGAGCATATGCACCAAGACAAATTCCTTGTGTGTCCAAACAGACTTGGCCAATAAAGAATTCTATTCTATTCTATTCTTGTTATTATAGCATTTTTAAATTGTAAACATGCTCAAAAATAGGGTTTGTTACAAAGCAGAGTTTTTCAGCATGGTCTTTTCTGATGGGATTAGGCACTCGATCATATACAGTTGATGACATCTGCGCTATGTGGATTTTAATTATTTACTTTGATGATATATGTCATTTATTAAGACTACTGATAAGCTCACATCATATGTTAGTATACAGTGTAATTACTAACAGCTAATTTATTCACTCATACTATAATCTAGCTGTTGATAGGGCCCATATACTGTACATAGTAGCTCAGCAAGACTGTCAGAGTTTTTTTTATAAAGCATAATTAAGAGTTTACCAACTCTGTTTTATTTAAAAATAGAAATATTTTTCATTCTCTCCTAATGTTGCTTTGACTTATGTAAAAGTCAGCTCTGAACACTTACAGATGATGGAAAAGAAACAGATTAAATCAGTAACAACCATTGATGAGGGAATACTTGGAATCCTGATGAATACAAATGACTCATGAAGGTTAATGAGGTTCAACATGAGTTTAAAAGAATAAAATGAATATATTTGGTATGTACAGAACATTCTCCAATTTGTCCAGATAACTTTTCAAAGATACATTAGTGAGAGCTAAATTAACTTTTTTTGTCAATTATAGGATATCTTTCTTACCCAATTAACTATCACATATCCTTAGTTCTATTCAAGAAACCTTCACACAATAGACAAAAGTGAATACCTCATCAGAAATATCAGTCTTTGTTTTTTATAAAGAAAAATAAAGACTTAAAACAAAACAGAATTGCCTGAATATTTTTCTACAGGGCTTTAAGATAATTTGCATCCAATCCAGCCTGTTTGTGTATCTTAATTTTACTAGTTTTCTTCCAGGAACCTGCCTCATTTATATTTTAAGAATATAGATGGCTAAGATGAATTAAGCCTGCCCATTCCTGTTATAATTCAGAATTGCATACACCTCAAATTGAATATGAAAAGGACTGAATATCCCTACCCAATTATAAGTCTGTAATCAGCCCAATTAGAGATTTTGAACAAACCACAACTAAACCATCAATGATAGCTGCTTTTGCCTAGAACAAGATGAGAGATCCAGTCCACGGAATCTCAATTTTAAATCTGAACAACTTGATTATTTTGAATGTCATGTAAAATAAATTGATCAAGCCATTCTGAGGCAAACTTTTCCAATCATCCATAGAGCAAGTTTACTCATCTTGTTCATCAACTCCATCTGGAAAAAGCAAAGAACAATACTACATTTGCATATGGAAACAGATTTGATGGGATGCTGTTTTACTGTTGCAGCTTTAGTTTTCAAATTCACAGTCTTTTATGGCCTAATGTTGCATCAGGAGTGAAATTATCCTCAAAGGATAACGACAGGAAGCAAAATGTGAATTGCATAATGGCACAGGAGACTAGGTCTATGATTTCAAATCTGCAAAAGGTTACCTGCTATGAATATTTTTATCTTCAAATCATATAGTAAAATTCCCAGAAATTCTTTGTAGTTGCAAATGTAAAAAGTGATCAGACCCCAAATTATATTCCTAAAAAGAAATTTTGTTTTCCTCTTGTAAAGTACTCAACTGCTTTGAAACTCATGGAATTTGGTGCTCAACACATTTTGACATGAATATTTTGCCCCAGTACTCAACGTTTGCTTGGTATTCAACACATAAGCTGGAGCTTATCATGTTGTGACTCACTACATTATTCCTTATGGGAATTGTGACTCACTACATTAACCCTTATGGGAATTGTGACTCACTACATTATTCCTTATGGGAATTGTGACTCACTACATTATTCCTTATGAGAAAAATCTGTTTGGTACCCATCGTTTTTGGTACTCATTGCATTTCCCAGAACCAATTAACAATGATACCTAAGTACCACTATAGCTTGTGACACCCTAGTTAAATATCAATGTCACTAGAATGCAATAGAAAGTGGGACAAGTTGTTTCAGATAGCTTCACGTTTCTTGTTAAATCTTGTTTGAGGGGAAATAAATATTTCATCATATTCAATTTTATTCCTTTAATGGGAAGCAAGATTTTAAGCAACTATGTTGTATCTTAACTGCTTTCCTACATGCTCATTTATTTTAGAGTTGTCTTTATTAGAATTGTATTCAATAAAATTTAATATTAATCTTGTCTTCTGAAGAAGCTATAGCTTCTGACACAATTATGATTATAACAGTATTTTATTTATTTTTAATTCTACCTTTATTATTTTTATATATACCTCAAGGCAGTAAACATACCTAATACTCCTTCCTCCTCCTGTTTCCCCCATAACAGCAACCATGCAAGGTGAGTCGAGCTGAGAGAGAATGACTGGCCTAAAGTGTTTGTGCCTAAGGTGGGACTA
This sequence comes from Calamaria suluensis, assembly GCA_032468135.1. Taxonomy (NCBI): domain Eukaryota; kingdom Metazoa; phylum Chordata; class Lepidosauria; order Squamata; family Calamariidae; genus Calamaria; species Calamaria suluensis. The sequence goes on along the minus strand of JANHFP010002272.1, from coordinate 86,950 downwards.
GAACTCAGTCTCCTGGTTCCTAGCCTGGTGCCTCAGCCAAACTGGTGTCAAGGAAATGAAATATTATCTTTATATGCTGTTTCTTTATGCTCTTCAAATATGTTCAACTGAAACCCATCTAAAATAATAGCTATGACCAAATGTACGCTTAAATTTATAATCAAATTTTATAATAAGTATGGCATAATGAGATTCATACTTATTGACAATCCTAGTAAGAAATCAAAACAGCAATCATCTCAATTTATCGATAACTTTACTCAAGTCTTCTAAATAATGTCTTCTCTATGTCAGGGCTGGGCAATTAATTTTCCCAAAGAGCCACAGGAGACTCTGGGACTGTTTTAGAGAGCAGCCATTCCCCAGGCTGCCTCTCCAACATCACTGCACCACCACTGCTACCCCTCCTGTCATAGGCCAGACAGGGACAGGCAAAGGATTAGATGTGGGTCTGCAGATGATGAAAAGCCTGTATGTGCCCTATGTCAACTGAATAAAGATATAAATCTACTTTGGAATTTGAAACATTCCTTTCAAATATATGACTGACCAATTCAAGGACAATTGCTAGAAGTAATGCTTACAAAGAACTGATAAATAGTTTTAAATAGTTTTGTTTTTCAGAAAAAAACTGACAAGACTACATGCAATACAAAAAGTATAATCCCTTTAACGGTGGCAGACTGCTATTACAATTTATTGTTTAAAGCAAACCCGGTACCAAACAATAATACACACTTATCATTTAATATTGACTCAACTATCTACCAGTCTATTGTCCAATTCTGCACTTAGTGTAACACCCATCCCGTGGTTGGGAATTCAAAGCCAGCTGCAAACTATGTTGTTTCTCTCTGTCATATTATATATGTGGGTTTGTGGGTGTATGCATAATTTTTATTTATTTATTTCTGTCATGTTTTTGTAGTGTACATTGGATGTGGTGACCCTTTGAGAGCTGTATGCAATGAAATTTCATTTTAATGTATGCCAATTAGTATACATTTAAAGTGACAATAAAGTTATTCTAAGTCTAAGACCCTGAAATCTTTTTCTGACACCACAACATACTAGCATCTCTCCACTGAGCAAGAAAGAGTTACTTTATAAAGTAACAATTGCCTATTTTTCTCTTTTCCAACAAAGCAACTGAAATATTTTCCAATCTGATTGCATCCATTTGCCTGAAATTATGATGTTCACAGTCCACTGCTCCTCTCCCCATTTTTAAAATATTGTAGCACTAACCTCTGGTTTACCCAAATGATTCTAGCCAACACTATCTCACTGATCATCATCTTGTACCAAATACTCAAATTAGACAACCTTCCCTTTCAAATCTCAAGAAAGGGACACAGTCTGAGCAAAAAAGAAGTCAGTGAGACTCTTATAATTGATTTTCGTTGGTCAATTCCATTGTAACAGATGATGTTGTCACTCTCAGCTGATTTTCCCACTTTGTTTGAGTTAATCTTAATCAGGATCAAAAGAAATTGCTCACAGTTGCCAGGAAAAGAAACTTAATTTTCTGCACATATGGCTTGACAAGCAGGAAACTGTTCTGTCACTACATACTTTCTACTGAAGTGTTGGAGATTTTTTAATTTTGACTTTAGGTTACTGCTACACAGAGGCTTGACCAATACTAGATCAAAGCTATATCTCTCACAGTTATCAACTGGTTAAACATATATCTTAAAACACTATTTATTAGATAACGAGAGAATTATGTCTTTATAGTTAATAGTTTGGTAATTCCAGAAATTATACCCAACAGGAGATAATTTATACTTAGACCTACTGGAAGTACTTAACTGAAAATGATTTTTCCATTAAGTCATGTTCAAATAGTGACTACTTGGACATATCTATTACTTTTTAAAAAACAATAATATAGAACTGATTTCCCACTGCCTTTTTCATCAATTGCTTTTTTGGTCTTCCAGTCTAGTCTATAGCCCCAAGTAGCCTCCCATTCAAGTACTAACTACAGCTGATCTTACTGTTTCTTCAAGATCAACTGGATTTTTCACAAATAAAAAACTTCATATTTGGTATTGATGGGGACCACTTCTTTCATTAAATGAGCCTTGCATTGACATAAGAACTACGTGCCATGCTACTCAAGACTGTGACAAGACTACAAATAAGGACCTATATCCGTGATGGTGAACCTATGGCACGGGTGCCACAGGTGGCACACGGAGCCATATCGGTGGGCATGCGAGCATTCCCTTAAGCTCAGCTCTGATGCACATATGGCTGCTGCCCAGCTGATTTTCGGACCTTCTAGTCCCACCAGAAGTCAGAGAAAAGGCTGTTTCCATCCTCTGGAGGGCCTGGGGGTATAGGGAAGGCCCCTTTTTCACTCTCCCTAAGCTCCATAACCTCTCTAGGGAAGGTGGGGCAAACTGAACTATGGGTGTGGGCACGCAGATGCACAAACTCCCATGGGCACCCCCCGCTTTTGGCATGCGATGGCAAAAAGGTTAGCCATCACTGACCTATCTGGATGAAGGTTGCCCAATAATGCTACTTGTCCTGCCATCCAAATTCCCTAGCGATGTCAAAATAAATAACACGGAAAGGGAAAGAAGACAAGGCTAAATGAATATACTGCTTTCATGTACAGATTTTTTTTCCTCTTTGCTTCTTTACAAGGGAAGCAATGATGACGATGTTTGGGAGGCAAACTCTAGCACGCATACCTCCCATTTGCAAAGTAAAAGCCCCTAAAAGCTATAATGTAAGAAAAAAATTACCTCCATTTGCATCACAAGCTGCAATTTCTCTTTGTCTTTGCGCTCAACGCATCGCTGCAGCTCCTCTATCTCTGACATTACAGCACTGTGGTTTAATTGTGCTCTTAATTCCCAGATCTGTTTCTCCATCTCTTGCTTCTCGGGATCAGACCTCTCAACAACTGGAACACATGATACAATTTAGGATCAGACCAAACCAAAAGGGAAAACAAGGCTCGTTGTAAGCAGAATTTTTCTATGGAGCAATATAGTTAATGGAACATTTAAACATATGTTTCAACATATGCGTGTCTATACTCCATCAACTTGATTTCCTTTTAGTTCCATGCTATTGCCTCCTTTGAATGACAATTTGGAACATAATGGAAAAACTGATTTGGGACACTGCAGATGGAGGAGTTGCCTTCCTCAGAAGCCATCTCTAACTCCAGGATAATAATTAGGGGTTTTTTTAATATTCATATTCACCTTTTTCTAAATCAGAAAAAAAGAGAAAGAGCTAGTGTATTAACAAAAGCAAGGCCTAGAACATATCTCTTGCTTTATGTTTCTCTACATGGAGACAGCTCCAGAGAGATATTCCCAAGGAGGAAGGGTATTTTTAAATCTAATTTGAAAGAGGCGCTGAAGATGAGAAAGAGCAAGATTTTATCAATTAAGGATACCATTTGGGGTGTGTGTGTGTGTTCCCTCACAAGTTTCTGCTTGAGATCAAATCACAACTGAACTGAAATTAAGAAAGGATGCAAAAAGGGAGCCTCTGGGATTTGAAAATCATTTTTTCCCTCAGCTAAATAGCAAGGGACCAAATTTGTCCATAGTTGATTAGCAAAGCCACCCCGTTTCTCAATGAAGACCTTTTCATTTTCATATATAGACTTATATAGTACAGATATAGAACAGAGGAAGATGAAGAAATGGTATTTTAAGATATCATGCAGATAAATAGTAACTTTTGATAAACTAATAATTTTTGATTAAAAAAAATATTTGCATGTTCCTCCCTTAATGCCAGGATGACACAGCTGCCAGAACCACAATGTTGGGCAGGTGGGGGAGGAGGGGAGAAGACAAGATGTCTGCCTGTGAGCTCTGCAGCCACAGGCCTTGTGAGGAGCCAACAGAACAAACAGAAGCCCCAAAGCCCTGCTGTAAAAGGGGCCACAGGAAAGGAGGTGGTAGCTGCAGAAACTGGGTTACTGTATGTAGGGCATCTTTCTTTCTTTCCTCAGACCTGGCCTCAGATCCCTTTTCCCCTCAGCCAGAACTCTCATTTGAAGGAGGAGAAAAGGAAAGGGGCAACCAGGAACAAATTCAGCAGAAAAGGCAAAGAAGCAGAAATAGAAAAAAGGAACCAAAAGACAAAGGATCAAACAAACTCTGTAAAAAAAATGCAGCATAGGTCTAGAAAGAGCGCCACTACATATATTTAGCTGCATGCAAGAGAAATATATATATATTAGCAACACAGGAATATACAGTATAGATATAGAACAGAGAAAGATAAAGAAATAGGATTTTAAGATACCGTGAATATCAATAGTCTATAGCAAATAGATGGTGGAACTACAATATACCAGGATTACTGATTTAGGATTAGGGAGAGTGTATAAACTGAGAATGAGAATACAACATCAATATAGATAGAATATTAGTAGTAAGGTATTCGTTTTCTAAAATAGCCGAAGGCATTTGTAATTTGCAATTCCCTTTTTGTTCACTATTTTTGGTTGTTGTTTTTTTTTAAAAAAAAAAAAAAGTCTGCCCTAGCCATGAAGGGAAATACAAAAACAAAGCAATCGTACCAGTTTCCAGTCCTTTTGTGATGAGTCTGAGTCAATCAGTCAAATTTGCAGTTCAAAAAAGTACCCGCAACATACAATTTGCTGATTGTATTAAGCAAACAAATGGGTCTCTGGTTGGCAGGGTCTGGACTATTTTCTTTGTTTTTATAGAAAGAGAAGATAGTGGCATGGTTCCAAACAATATAAAAATGTGCTTGAACTGTGTAAATAACACAGCCAGCGCTGGAGCCCACCAACCCTTGTTTTCCCTTTAGTAATTCTAAGGGTAAAATTTTCTGCCAGAGGTCTTTCAAGTTTTAGCAGCATAATAAGGACGTTGACCTCAGCAAGCTAATCAGGGAGAACACTTCAAGAGTCAGCCACAAATGGATTATCCAGTGATTCCACTGTGAAAGTATTCTGGCAATAGTTTTCCCATGCCTCTCTGGTAGCTGTTAACTAAGTGCCAGAACCAAGCATGGTTTTTAAGCTTAGCAGCTGGAAATGAATTCCCCCACCTGAATGGGACAGTCACAGCCCATAATCCAGTTTCAGCAGATCTGAGTGACTTCGGATGCCTAGAATAAATCCTCACCAGCAACCCTGAGGATTTAGGGAATCTAACTATGCTGATCTGTTCAATGCCAAATGAAACAAAGGCTAAAATCTACCAAGCATAGTTGATTTGTTGCCTCCATCTACGGCTGTATGAGATCTTAGAATGCAACCATACAACTTTTCCTGACATGAATAGCAAACAGAAGCCTCTTCCATAGCTCATTCATACACTTTTGTTTGCCTCTCAGTTATTATATTCCTACAGCAGGAGATGCAAAGAGTAGATTGTGAGATACTAGCAGGTCCCATAATCCTTCAACAGCCTATAAAATATTAGCATTTTCCACTCATTTTTTTAATCTCAAAAAGTTACGCAATATGTTTTCTATAACTTAAATTGTGTCTCCTTTATCTCTCAGTAACCAGTATTTTTAATATATCAGTGTCACCATTCCATAGCACCCCTGTGGAGTAATGAGTAAAAATAAGTTGAGATGGTGAGCATTTACACACTCATTTTTAAAAATGTTTTTGTCCGTGTGTTATGGGTTTAACATTATTTATCTCTGCCCCTTGGCAAAATGTGGCTTACCATTCCTAAGTACTAAGATTTTCTCTTCAGAGTAATGGCTACCAAAGGTAGAAGGAAAAGTCCTACCTCTTTGCTTCCCCCTGTCATCCTGCTGTTCATCTAGACGGCTTTGGTGATGCTTAGAAACCTGAGATATTTGATGCTGCAGAGTCAAACGGTCCTCTTCTGCTCTAAGAAGTTGGGAACGAAGATCTTCAATCTAACACACACACATACATATACACAGACAAGTGCCAGCTTTTTAAACAAGCTAGAAAATAATTTCAATCAAATCTGGCATTGTATCTTCATGGATGTTATTAAATCTTTAAAGATAAAAAGGCACAAGCAAAATGACTCTTATCTATTATCCATGAAGTATAATTAGTAATAAATGAAATACATGCAATATTAATAAATATTCTGTGTTTATTTATTAAATTTTATTTGCCACCTATCTTGTTGTGGAGCTACTCTATGCGGCTTACAATAATAAAAAGTAAGAAAATGAAAGGAGTGCAAACAGAAGTAAAATAATCACAGTACAATAAAATAAACAATCAAAAAGAACAGAATGAGAATACTTCAATATGATAATAATCATGTCATGATGTCATTAGACATTGAACTCTGGTGTAGCTATAGCATCTAACTTAGAATCAGGGGTGAAATTCTACCAGTTCAGACCAGTTCGGCAGAACTGGTAGTGGCAGTGGCATGTGGTTCGGAGAACTGGTAGCAGGGGCAGCAGTGCAAAGCTCCGCCCACCCACCTGGATGTTATTACTTCCTGATTTTAACCTGTTTTAGACCCTCTGTGCATATGCATAACGCTTTGTGCATGCAGAGGGTTCAAGAGCGCACGTGACGCACACACATGGAGCGCACGCTTCCGAACCGGTAGGGAAGGTAAGTAGATTTCACCCCTGTTTGGAATATAAGAGAATCAAATAGTAAAAAGCATAAATTAATGAATGAACTCAAATGAAAGGAATATAGATTTACTGTATGTTTGTGAACCTAAGAAAAGGGGAATGGATATAACAGATGTGACTGACAATGGTATAATATTACAGAGGGGAGAAACTGAACGTGTAGGTGTCCCCAAAGGTACTTTTCCCAAGAGGCAACTGGACTTGATTTTTTTCTTTGAAAATGTTGCAATTTTGAAGACGCCTCGAGTCTTCGGAGATGGGGCGGTATATAAATTTAAATAAATAAATAAATAAATAAATAAATAAATAAATAAA
>JANHFP010002272.1:0-16208 GCA_032468135.1 Calamaria suluensis | reverse complement strand
ATTATTTTGTATAAGGAAGATCTCATACTCGCTTTGCTGTTTACTAAAAATTTATGTATCCCATTGACCCTACCCTTTTGGAAAAATTATAAAACCAATAAAACATTTTTTTGGAAAAAAAAAAGAGCAAAGTGGGCTCCGTAATTCTCAAATGGAAGAAATTTGGCACAACCAGGATTCTTCTATGAACCCAGTCAAACTGAGCAATCGGGGGAGAAGACCCTTAGTGAGGGGTGTCCAAGAACACGATTTTCACTCTGACCGAGCCCCAGAGATCCTGTGTGGAGATCGGATAGAATTCCAGAAGGACAACCATCAATGAAGCCCTTCACAGATCTGGGCTTTATGGCAGAGTGGCTAGACCCAAGCCTCTCCTCAGGGAAAAACACATGAAAACCTGCTTCATGTTTGCAAAAAAGCACCTGAAGGACTCTCAGATTGTGAGGCACAAGATTCAGCTGCTTGGCCTCAGTTCTAAATGTTATGTCTGAGAAACTAGGCACCACTCAGCACTGGCCCAATATCATCTGAACAGGGAAGCACGGTGGTGGAAGCATCGTGCTGTTGGGTGTGTGTGTGTGTTCAGCAGTAGGGTCTGGGAGAGTGAGGGAAAGCTGAATGGAACAAAGTACAGTGATATCTTCAATGAAAACCTGTTCCACAGCGCTCAGGACCTCAGACTGGGCTGAAGGTTCACTTTTCAACATGAGAATGGTCCTAAAGCACACAGCCAAGACAACACACAGTGGCTTAGGAACAACTCTGAGAATGTCCTACAGTGGCTCAGCCAGGCTTGAACCCTATTGAACATCTCTGGAGGGACCTAAAAATGGCTGTACACCGACAGTCACCATCCAACCTGACAGAGCACAAGATTTGCAAGGAAGAATGGCAGAAAATTCCCCAATCCAGCTGTGCAAAGCTTGTCACGTCATACCAGTGGTGAAATCTAAAAATGATGCCTACCAGTTCTGTGGAAGTGGCTTGGTGGTCATATGACCAGGTGGGCATGGTTAACTTGACATCACGCATGTCACTCACTGTTAAGAGCCAGGAGCTGCACATTCTGAAGCACAATCTGCCCTTCTGAAGCTCCCAACACTTTGAGTTTCCGTCCACCATCTGGCTTACCTGGCCAAGCGAACCTTGAAGCCTTCTCTTGCCTGTTCTCCCTCCCGGAAGGCTGTGCACCCCCCCCCCCGCACCAATCCTCCGTACAAACTGCCCACCCTGTCTGATCCAAAGAGGGGAGGGGAAGGCTGCAGAAAAGGCTGCCTTCAACCCATGCCTCCCATGCCAACTCCATAGGGCTTGGGGCTCCAAAGCAGCCCACTGGATTCTCACTCGGTCACCTGTCTATCTCTCTGACCACCAGCACAACTCCAGGAATTTGGCCTGTGGAGTCCGGCGCTCCAGGCTGAGCTGCACCACTGCTTCCCAGCGGCAAAGAAATGGAGTAAGAGGGGCGGAAGCCCCTAACACGGGGAGAGGGCCAGGTTTGGCCATGCCACCGTGGAGCTTGCAGCACTTTCCCTTCGGCCTGGGCAGCGGCACTTACCAGAGTGGGCCAGGGTAGCCCTTCATCTTGGTACTCCCTTGCCTGCCGTTCTCGCCACCTGTCTGCAGACATTCGCATGTCAAAGCAACCTCCTGAAGTAACATAGATGCTGTTCGCTTTCCCCGCGGGAGAAGAAAGCGAATGGCAGTCGCGCAGAGTTGCTCCGGAAGGGCAGGCAGGACCTGATGTATAGGGCAACCCACTTGTCAGGTGTAGACCTTGGAAGGCAATTAGGCGTGGGGGACCGCCGGGAAGGCAGGCAAGCATAGCAGGGAAATGGGGAAGGGAGTAGTAGGCTGAACCGGTAGCATTTCATCCATCCAACATACCCCAAAAGACTAATTGTTGCCAAAGGTGCTTCAACTAAGTATTGAGTGAAAGGTCTGAATGCTTATGCCAAAATGATATTTCAGTTTTTTCTTTTTAGTAAATTTACAGACATTTCTAAAATTTTGTTTTCATTTTGTCATTATGGGCTACTGACTGTAGATTAATGAGTAAAAAAAATATTTTTAGCAACTGAAAAATCAGGTGGCAGCAGAACAAAATTGACAAAAGTGAAGGAGGTTTGAATACTTTCTGAATCCACTGTACGGACAGACGCATATAACAGATAGAGGCATTTGGTTTTATATATTACCTTGTCATACTGGCACACTACAACATTCTCAGTGTCAAATAATTCCTGTCCTTCTTCATCACTAACATCATCTTCACTATTGAGAGGTTCCTAGAAGAGATTAATTTTGTAAATCAATAGAATTGAGAACAACTGCTTCATAATATAAGCACAGCACTTTAGATGTAATGTAAGCATTTTTCTAATTACAGGTAGTCCTTGAGTCCAACATTTCTGTTGCTAAGTGAAACATTTGTTAAGTGAATCTTGCCCTATTTTAGACCTTTCTTGTTACAGTTGTTAAGTGAATCCAATTTCCAAACTGATTTGTCAAAAGATCCCAAACGTGATCACATAATCCCAGTATTTATGACATTGCAACTGTCATAAATATGAATCAGTTGCCAAACAGCTAAATTTTGATCACATAACCATGGGGATGCTAAAATGTTGTAAGTGTGAAAAATGTTCAGAACTCACTTTTTTCAGTGCTGCTATAACTTTGGTCACTAAACAAACTGTTATAAGTTAAACATTTTGGGGTTCTTTGATTTTTCTTTTCATCTTTTAACTCCTACAATTAGAGATGATTGTAGTTGTAAACCAAAATGCTAAACTTGGACTTTTTCTCTTTCGGTTTCCCGGCAATCGATTTAATTCTACCACTGAATCATTCAATAGTAATAACTTGCCTTCTTAAATTCTAAATAACTGTTGCAAATCTGAAATATCCATAAACATGCTGGTATTTCTCTAACCCAGTGATGGCGAACCTTTTTGCCATCGTGTGCCAAAAGCATGGGGAACCCAGTGGGAGGGGTTGCCTGCGTGCCCACACCCATAATTCCATGCAGACACCATGCATGTGCCCCCCCCTTTTTGGTATGCAATGGCATGGTAGGGCTTTTTTTTGCTCTCCACTGGCTCCAGGGTTTCTCTAGGAGTCTTGGGAGGGCAAAAACGGGCTTCCACACACACACACCCCCGAGGCCAAAAATAGCCCGTTTCCTGACTTCCGGAGCTGTGTTCGTGTGCCAGTCAATATGGCTCCATGTGCCAGCTGTGGCACGCGTGCCATAGTTCGCCATCACTGCTCTAACCTGTAGAGGTTTCTTTCAATAATATAACAAGAAAATAATTGACTCAGATAATTATTTATGATTGATCCACAACAGCAACTACTTATTCTCTTAGGCAAAATGTACATATTAAAAATGCATCTGCAGGTATACAAAAACTTGAAACATATAGTATCAAAATTTACCTCCTCAACCTGGCCATCTTCACCTCCATCCTTTTCCTTGTCTTCCTCTTCATCATCGTCATAATACTCCTCTTCCTCCTCCTCTTCTTCAGATGATGTATCACCTGCTCCATCCACTTGCAGCACTGAAAGTGCCTGTGATTGTGCTGGCTCATACTCTTCTTTCTCTGCTTCATCTTCAGATGTCATATCATCCACTCCATCTACTTGCAGCATTAAAGGTGCCTGTGGTTGTGCTGCTTGTTGCTGAGGTTGTTGTTGACCAGTTGCAGAAATCTGTGCTTGTGCCGATGTAGGTGCAGCCACTGTTGTAGGTATTACTTGGGCTTTGTTTCCAGTAAATAAGATCTGCTGAGGTTGAATAATCACTCCTGTCTGTTGAGATATCCCTCCAGGAATTGGGGCCAAAACCTGGTTAAAAAAAAGAAAGAAAGAATATGAGTATGTCTGCACATATATCAAACTGAGAAAAAAATCATCACATTCTAAAACATCTTCCAGTTTCAGATTGGCCAGTTTAATCCAGGAATATTTTGGTTGTCCTAGCTGAGAAATTACTCTAGAAAGCTCCAGAGTGATTTAACAGTGAGATTAGGGTAAGGCTGCTCCAATGTCATTTCTTCCCAACTCACTGACTTCCAGTCATCTCTCTAGTCCAGGCCGTAGCCCATTTTTTTTGCTTCCTTCCCCTTCCTGAACACTTTCTAATATACTGGTCTGGATATCTGTTCCTTTTTGTGATGTTATCAGCAACCAGATCTGAAAATGACACATCCTATCACTCTGCTTCTTCCCTATTAATGCATTGGAATAGTGCATCATGGTTTATTTGTGTCTCTTTAAGACAGAAGTAAATGTAACCTGTAATTAGGTTAATTATAAGGGAGAGATGTTTATAAGCAGAGAAGCAAGATGTGTGCTTGGGGCTGGCTTTGAATGGCAGATTCCTTTGTGTGGCCTGCTATGCTTATGCCAGCCCCATACAGCTAGCCACACCCCTGCCAGCTTGTCTTTCTGACGTTTTGCCATTACAGTATGTATGTTTTAATAATATTAATACGTATTAATAAATGTGTGGGGTTTTTTATGTAACCAAGGTTTGCCTATGTGCATGATGTAAGATACTCTGTATGTCTAAGTTTTGTTACTATAAGTTTGTGTTTAATATATGTTTATAGTTTTTGTCTGAAATTGTGTTGTGTCTTTATTTATTTATTTATTTAATTAAATTTATATACCGCCCCTCTCCGTAGACTTTACTTAAACTTAAGCCACTATACTTGGGCACATCTCCTAACAGATTTGCAACTACATACTCTGCACTAGCAGCCTTTTAACAGGGGTTTGCTAACTCGCCCGTTTCGCATGCAACTCCAATTGGGGTTTGCATTACCTCAGCATTAACACTCCCCCAAATTCTCCTTCCCTTCATAGGAAGCATTAGCCCATCTGTAATCATCTTCCCAGGGCTCTCTCCCTTCCTTCCTCAGTCTCAATTGTCACTGATGCCCCCGATAAAAATATTCCACTACCTCAACCAGCCCCAATCTTCACAGCAACTTCAGCCAGCAATTGCCACTTACGTCCTTGGTTTTCTCCTGTTCTTAACTCAACCTGTCCCAAAAGCCACTTCAACATGGAACAATATCATTTTACCCAAATTTGTTTCTGTCAGGTTTAAATCAGCTGTTCTAACCAAGAAATAGCTTGTACATAGAATATCCCAAAGTATTTTCCGAATTTGAATTATCTCAGAAGTTGAATTACTTTTACATTCCAGAATTTTGTAATTAACTATTTCACTTGATAAACTGATATAAGGTGACATTGTCATAAAAGAAGAGTACCAGTTATTTTCTCATGGTTCTATTTCATATAATGGTGATAGCTGAAAGAAACTAATACAATAGGGATAGGCAACTTGGTTGTTTCTGGGTTCCCACTATACAGTCTGCCTTTTTTATGGCACTTTTAATAATAAAAACAGGAAACTGGCATGCTGCGAAGTAAAGTGATCTCTAGCATAATTATTTTCAAAAACACCACTGGGTTCCACAGAGAACAGTGTATTTATTACCTTTGGTGTTTCATAACTGGCTAGGGATTTATTGGCAGCTATTCAGTAATTGTACCCACAACATGATCTCAAAATTCCAGATGTGACCTACTCAAAATAGAACTAGGTAAGCAGGAGGGGAATCTATTTTTGTTCCAGTATCAGCTTTGCTCTATTACTGCAGTTATGCAGCCTTTGCACATGTACTTAGTGATATATTTCTCTCACACTAGAGGTCTAAAGACTATATAGTGGTACCTCGGTACTCACTGTTAATTGGTTCTGGGAGGCACGATGAGTACTAAAAACATACTAACAAAATGTAATTGTCATAAAGCAGCAGACATCAAGTTCTAGCTTGGTGTGTTAAATACCAAACAAATGATGAGTACAAGGGCAAACGTTTGGTGTCAAAATGAGTTGAGTACCAAATTGGATGAGTTTTGATTCAGTCGAGTACCAAGATGCCATTGTATTTAAATACAGTATAATAAAAAACTAATTTACCCCACAGTGATCCGTCAACTAATACAGTGTCTATTTCCACTAACTTTCCACTTGTATGCCTATAGACCTCAATACAATTGATCTGTTCACCCTAATTCATAATGAATTCAACATTCATTACACCGACTTAATAGTAGTACAAGATCTGTATAAAACTGTAATTAATTAACGAATCTTGTTTCTTTCCTTCTTTATCACCTTCACCAGGTTGGCAGAAGATGAGACATCAACAAGCCCAAGTTCAGACATAAAACTGTCAGCAGTAACTACAAAGAAAAACTATTTCTCTGCTTTATTCTAAAGTGACCTGCATACACTTAGGAAAGATGGACCAGAGGAACTATCAACAGGACAATGCAAAAGTTGTTAGCAAATACAGCAATCTGAATGCACTCAAAGTAGCACTGTACCCATTCCTAGAACAGGAGATATTAGTACAGGCTACTCACACTCCTGTTACCAATGGCATGGAACTACCTTCAATAACTTCACAGAAATTTCAGTAAATGGGGCCAAATACAATGGCAAGCATTGTAATGCATGCAAACCCCCACAGCAAGGATTGATACCAGCCTGTAAAATGTTAGGAATCGGGATTGGCAAGCAAAGCTTCATCTGTGCAAGCACGGGATCTAGGTTGCACATGAAACTGAGACTGGTCTGTGGAAAAATTATCTTCTGTAAAACTGGTTTCTGGTGCCAGAAAGGTTGGGGACCACTGGGAACAGCTATTAACTAATGGTACTATGGAAACTGCTTTGATTACTGGTTTCTGAAGTTAAAATACTGTGGTAACCTTTCAAAGTCCTACATCATTGAGGGCCTGGTAATTTGCAGCCAAGCTCCATCAGGGAATCTGCGCACTGAATGTGTGTTGGAAAAACATGTATGTTGAAAGTCTTCATCTCACATGAAGTGAGAAGGGACTGAAATAGATGCATTATCTACTGAACTCCTTTTCAATGAATGGTTTACCACCAAAAAGCTCCTCGCTCTTATTCTGGATAGTCAGGACACTGCTTTAAATACTTCATACACTAATATTTAGTGACTGAGTCATGACTAGAAATGTACTGCTAAAGAATGTTAGTATAGTTTATCTATTATTTGCTATGTTGCCATATATTTTTTGCCTAACCTGGAGCTGCATGCTTGCAGCAGCATAAAGGATTTCTAATGATCAATGGTTTTTGAAAGGAATTTACCTTTTAACTTCATTGAAATCAAATAAATGTACCATGATCTTCAAAATAAATATTCATTATATTCAAAACTTTTTCTTGTACCATAACATTTTATACTCTCCCTTTTTTGCTCTTAAATATCTTATTCTCATATCCAGCATTATTTGTATCATCTGAAAGTAGAAGCTTGTTTAGGCACCTAGATACAAACAAATACAACTAGATAATGTGAAAATAGGAAAAGGAATGGGGGGAGTGGAGGGAAAGCAGATCCAATATTATAGCCTCTAAACTAATTCAGTATTCCCTACATTGCAAGTAAGCAATTTTTAAAATCCAGATGGATTATGACATTCGATACAAAAGAAGTTTAAAAATGTCTATTTAACAGCAATCTTACTTGTTGAATAACAGGGGACTGAACTCCACCAGGTTGCATTTGTGGTATAACCTGCTGCTGTAGAACTACTTGCTGCTGAGGCTGAATAAAGTATTGAGTACCAGTGGCAGTTCTAACCACCTGTAAGAGTTGGCCTGTAATACAAAGGAACCTAGTTCAATATTTCAGTTATTGACTTAGGTAAAGGAAAATGAATGTATACTGGGTATCTACAGGAGCCAAAACCAAAGGCTTCATATAATATAAAATAATCATAAGTTTTAAACAGTTGAATAAAAAACAAGTCAATATATGCTTTACCTATAGAGGAAGATATTCCAGAGACAGAACAGCACAACAGATACATCTTATTTCTAGCTGATATATTAATTGCACAACCAAGAAGGCACTGAATGTAGAGGTTTATGATCTATATTCAAAGGTATGACAGCTGCATATCCTCCAGTCACAAGAACAAAATTTGAGGGCTTGGTAATTTGCCAGCTGTTCCTACATACCTGCCTCCTATCCATCCTGCTTCATTGGGTCCTTGAACCTAACTTCCACCTGGCGGGATCCTTATAGGATTTGGGCCTGTTTCATGTCACACTGGATCCCAGACCAATGGCCTCCCTCCCTCCGTGATGACTCCATTTTTTCTGAAGATCCAAGCCTCTAGTGGCTCAAAAAAATAATAAAACATGATTTTCAAACTCTCTACCCTGCCCAAGTCTTTCATTATAACCATTTTTTTTTCCTTTTCCATCTAGTGGAAAAGATTTATAATTTTCCAAATTTAAATTTCTACACTTACATAGTATTATAAATCATTCTCTGAAAAAGGAATGGATTTAAATGGTTAATGACACTTTCTTTGTATCCATTTCTGGGGGTGGGTGGGTGAGTTCCGAATGCTGTTGAACCTTATCTAATCTGGCCCAGGTGCAAACTGCCAGCCTGAAAAGATTCCTGTTTTATAGGTATAATCTAATAGTTGATTGGATTTTTGACACAAGGATCTGATTGTTTACAGGGCCAGGAAATGATCATAGATATCAGACATTTATTTGGGCATTTTCTCAGACATCCTGTTCCCAATTTTTTTTTTTAAAAAAAACCCTCTGTCCATTGTTTAGCTGCATAGGTTATTAAAAAAAACTTATTCGTTCAAAAACCATTGGGATTTACTCACAGGAAGATGGCCTCATTATATTTTATCTGAGCTGGTTAGTTTTTTTGGTGAGACCTTATGATGCTCTCCTGCTTTCATACTCTTTAAATTTTGTATTTCTCATGCTATCTCATCTTTATTATCTCCTACCTAAATCAGTATTATCAGGTTAAGTTCTATTTAATAGTACTTATACTCTTATACATAATCAATTTCACCTCTAAGTTTGCCTTAGACTCTTTCTTTCTCTATGTCTGAGAATATCTGTCAGAACACCATTAATATTCTATTAATATAAAGTATCTTATCTAGTACTTTTTAACTGCGTTGATCCAGGTGATCATCATCTGATGATTACAATTTATTAACTACTGAGGAAATGAACTTTGGACATATTTAGATGCTAAACCACTTTCAAAAACTTGAAATGTTTTGATAATGGAGTAGAAGAGAAAGAATATGGCATGCAATGCACAAATTATATACATTGGGAATGGAGGAGCCAAATGTAGCTTCCTATACAGAACCATTTGGGGCTACACAGAAGGGTCTCTCTCTCTCTCTTAAAAGGAATCCTCTTACTGACTAGATAGTTTCACAAATATAAGAGTCTTTGTCAGTCAAGTTTATATTTTAGGTATTAAAAAGAAGCCCCAAAACTTAAAATATGGATCAGTACACAAATGGCAATGAGCCTAGATCCTGGAGTGTAGGCATTTTGTTATATTGAATCTTGGTTAGCATCCCACTCTCAGCATTCTGCACTAATTGCATTTTTCAAATTCCTTCAATAGTAGTACTTTTAACTGTTCAGTTATGTCTTGGTGACTTTATTGGCAAGTGCTCTCCATGGGACCCTATGTCAAGCAGTTTATTTTAGGAGTTGGATATTCATCTTTGTATCAGCTTTGATAGTATCAAGCCACTGAGTTCTTTGTTTGCCCCTTCTTCTGGATCCACTAATCATTCCTAGCATCATTGACTTCTCCAATCAAGTTGCAAACATGACATCACCAAAGTAAATCTTTATAGTAAGGCATTTTTCTTACTATATACATCTAGCCCTCGACTTACCACAGATCATTGAGTGCCGTTCAAAGTTACAACGGCAGTATAAAAAAGTAAATTATGACCATTTTTTACACTTACGAACATTGCACCATCCCCATGATCAAAATCCAGATGCCTAGCAATTTGTCATATTTATCACAATTGCAATGTCCTGGGGTCATGTGATCAGCTTCTGAAACCGTCTGATAAGCAAAGTTAATAGAGAATCCAAATTCACTTAATAACCAATGATTCACTTGGCAACTGTGACAAGCAAAGTCATAAAATGCCAAAACTAACTTAACAAATGTTTCACTTGGCAACATAAATTTTGAGTCAATTGTGGCTGTAACTTGAGGATTACCTATATCTGTGAATCCAGAGACACTGGGGATCAAAGAGTACTCCTAGAATACAGACTAGTTCTTTTAATATAAGTTCAACTAAGCTTCGCCTCAATTTCCAAGTTCTGTTTTTATTATAGTAACAGCACCTCCACCTTGTCTAGATTTAACTTCAGCCTATTTTCTTGCATCCAGTCCATCATAAAAATTATGCAGCATTTAAAAGTTGTTCAAACTTGCTTCCTTGCAATTAACCGGTAGGGAGATATAGAGCTGTATGCTTGCATTTTAGAATAATTTTTAAAGAAGTTAAAACTTTGGAATGTTCTCAAAAAATCATTTTGAGTTCTTTCTAGGCAAGTTTTTGGAAACTGAGTTTTAAGAAATTTTTCTTCCATTTCAGATTTTATTGATTTATTATTTTTACTTTAGTAGTATTATTACAGTATGGGAAAAATGTAAACTGACTTTCTAAACAATGTGGTATAGTGGTAAAGGTGTTGGATTATGAATGGGAAATCCAGATTATAGTCCTTCCTTAGGCATAAAAGTTACCTGGGTGACTTTGGTCGAGTTGTTATTCCTCCTTAATAGATTGGAAAGTTGAAAAAAAAATCTATCTAACAAGTGCACTAGACGAGCATGGCAGATTACAATTCATAATTTTCAATGCGATCTTTATCTTGTAGTACATTGATTTAGGTTCAGATAATTCTACCTGTAAATATCTCTATCAAACCAAGGTCAGCTTACATCAGCTGCCTCATACCTTTTTATGTTTTCCTTTCCATATAATAATATTGATTTGTTTAAATTATCTTTTTGAAATTCAATTTGTTGCAAGAACACTGAGATTTTAATGAGAAGCACCACATAAATATTTGGACTGAAAAATTAGATTAAAAAAATACCTGAACTTGTGAGCAACTGCTGAACAGGAGTAACTCCACCAGGCAAAGCCAAAGTGGCTGCTGTAGCAGCAGCACTCTGAAAGATAAATATAGAACAAAACATTACTTAAATTAGGAAATCAGACCTGAGATATAGCAAGACAGAGATGTATAGATTATTATATGCAAAATGCATTTTTACTCTTTAGTCAAACTAAATCAAATTCATATCATACATATTTTCATACTCTATTTTTCATTTTAAATTTTTTTCTACTTTTAATTTTAATGAAATTAATTAATTAACCTAGGAATCAAACTGAAATTTATTCAGTTTGTAGACAGATTTAAATCCAAATAAGACAGAACAGTATTTAATAATGCAGCACAAGTTAAGCTGCCTATGCATGCAAAATACAGCAACTCTACTCCCTACCCCCAGATCCCTAATTGTTGATTTGATCCAGATTTTGCAGTTTACAGCAGCCCATGAAATTTTAATTATGATTACATGCTCTTATAATTTCATTTACTTTAAGCATAATTTAAATGATAGGCAAAGAAAGTGAGATGTAAAAATGTAGAAACTAGAGCTCCCTATTAGTATACTTCATTGATATAACTTTTAAAATATTAAAGCTAAGAACCTCTCAAGCTTAAATGCAATGTCCTATTTTAAGCAGTATGAATGCAAATATGAACTTATTTTTAATGTTCACCTGTCACTTTCTGAAAAATTATATTGCTTGTTAAAACCAAAACTAATTCTAGTTAAATACGGATGTGCAAAACTGACAGCAGTTATCACCAACAGGACAAACCTAATACAAAGTGCTTAAGAAATAGAGAAAACCTACTAATAGATTAAAACCTAGGCTTCTTCTCAAATTTTGCAACTACTTCATTTTTTAAAGAAAATATATTTTCCTTTGGTCAATGGAACACCTTTAAATAATTTAAGGCATTTTCCCAGTTAACAGTAAAATAAAATTCTTTTAGTATTAAGGTAAACTGATTACAAGAGACCAATTTTAATGGGAGTGATCTACTGGCATAAGACGGTTGCTTTTAAGAGAATATGACTGTGAAGGCAGTAGATGATTCTATCTAAATGTTTTGTTAAAACAAATTCCTTACAATAAACAGAGCTGAACTTGACTAAAATAGTGAACATAGGAAGAAAACATGATAAGAGAACTATCTTCTCTCATCTGATTTTTATTATGCACAGTTGAAACATTATGAATTACATATTCTTACCATGGTTGATGCATTCATGTGCTGTATCAGTTTGGAATCTGGCATAATAACTTGAGACTGAGGTGCTGGGAATAAAACAAGCAATCAGTCCTATGATCATCATAAAACATTTTACAAGGTGTATTAATAACAAATTGTTTCCTCTGGTATTAAATATATTGTAAACTGATATAAAATATACAGTTGAGTAAAAGCAGTCTGTAACAAATACAGAAATCCTATTATTAATTTATAACTGCTCTTGCAGTTGTGTGTAAAATATTTTCAATTTGAAGCACATTATACTTCAAAGTTAAAATGGCTGTTTTGTGAATAGAATTACTTATTTAAACAAAATCTAATCAGATTTAAATGGAACAGTATTTCTCTGAAGAATGATTTAATTCTTTTTTAATTGATTTTGTATATTTTGTATTTTAATGTGATCTGGCTGTATACCGCCCCGAGTCCGTGAGGAGAGGGGCGGTATATAAATCTAAACAATAAATAAATAAATAAATAAAATGTATTCTCTAATGTCCACATGCACATTGTGGGAAGGGGGGATATGGTTAATTTTGTCTCATTTTGTTTTAAAAACTATTAACTGCAAGTTGAATATATATATAAAACCATCTCACTCAAGAAATTTGTGTGCCTGCTTAGGCCTCTGCTACTGGAAATTTTTGGCAATAATTTTTCATCTGTTTCTCTCTCTATATAAAATATAATATAAACTGTATAACTGTATAACTTTATATAACTGTAAATCTTTTGGACAGCCAGAATATATAATTTTTAAATTTTAAATTCTGTTATTGTATTATTTGTTTTTAGTTTGGTTGTAAACCGCCCCGAGTCCTTGGAGAGGGGCGGTATAAAAATCTAAATAATAAATAAATAAATAAATAATACAAAAAATGGACTCTGAAGAACAGTTGTTCATCCATGAGTTAGAATTTCGTCTAAAGTTATATTTAAGAAAATTAAGAAGAAAACTGTTTTAGTATCAACTTTCCTTCATACTACATGGACACATTTTGCTTTCAGGTGATACTTTATGTAGAGTGCCAGTATTCTCCTGATTAGAGGATTGGAACATTGGCAAGAACCCTCTTAAGATTCAGAAAGGGTCTTACTTTGCTGTGTTGCCGGAATAAGGACTTGCTGGGTCTGGGACTGTTGCTGAACTGTTTGCTGTGGCTGTGTGTGGTGGTGGTGGTGATGATGGGAATGCTGCTGTTGCTGCTGTTGTTGCTGCTGCTGCTGTTGCTGTACTTGCAGTAAAAGTTGCTGTTCCTCTGAATGAAATCCATCAACAGCTTTGGATTGCAGCAATTTGTTTTCCCATAGCTGTATTTATTTAAAAAAACATATTTACTGATGAGTAAATAACAATGTAAGTTATA
This sequence comes from Calamaria suluensis, assembly GCA_032468135.1. Lineage (NCBI taxonomy): Eukaryota > Metazoa > Chordata > Lepidosauria > Squamata > Calamariidae > Calamaria > Calamaria suluensis. The sequence goes on along the minus strand of JANHFP010002272.1, from coordinate 2,538 downwards.
AACAAACTTTAGGTTATGTTTCTTTTTACTGACATAAGTGAGTTACACATTTTTAAAATGTAACATTAGAAACAAGTTATCAGCAGTCAGCTGACTCTTTGTAGCATGCATTTCTTTTAAAAAATTACTTCCCTGGCCAATTTTGGGTAGGTCAGAGAGTAGATGAAATTTAGTATGGCCCATCATCCAATCTATTTTTGTATCTCTTGCACGGAAAACAAGGGAATAAAAGCTTCTTTTGAGTTCCTATCGATACCTATAGAAGAATACTTGAGGCTTACTGGAGAAAAGGGTTTTTAAAATTCTAAGAATGAATTTGAAACAGAATTATGTACTAACAAGGAATGTGTTACTACTAAAATGTATATCTTTTTATTGACATGAGACATTAGCTGAATATATAAAATGGTTAAAATTTTGGTTACAATATACAAATGAAACAAAGGGAAAATAGGTGGATGAAAGTATTAAAATTTTGATCATGTTCTAACTTTTAAAGTTTTTTTTTTATAAAATGGTGCATTGTTATATTTTATCTGTCACCAAAAAATTGTCTGGAATGTATAAAGTTGCTTTGGATTTTTTTTGGAAATATGAAGATCATGAAGGGACATTTTATTATGTTTGGTGGGTATGTTAAAATCTAAAACTTTTGGGATACAAATACATACATTATCAGAATAAGAATAAGAGTTGGAAGGGACATTGGAAGTGATCTAGTCCAACCCCCTGCCCAAGCAGGAAAACCTACAACTCTTTAGACAAATGGTTATCCAATATCTTCTTAATATTAATTCAGAACATTTTAAAAGATTAAAGCACTATTGAAATCACAGACTTTTATTCTGGGATCAATGGATAGGTAAGTAGAATAAAGTCATGGAACTGTTTTTATATAGAACTGCAGCAGAATTATATGCTCAAAAAGTGGAAAGGTTTGACACTATCCACAACAGAGGAATAGCTAGGTATTTGCTGAAATGGCTGAATCAATAAGTTCCTTGATTAGAGAAAGATTACATTTATGGCTGAATGAAACCCCTTATAGACTTTTTGCATGAAATGGAAATGTATTTATGGTTTGTGGTTTTGATTAGAAAAAAATGGGTAATTTTTTTTTTGTAATCCTTAAGTGTAAGGTATCATTTTGTAATCATATTTGCTGCAGACAAAATCAGAAGCTCTTCTCTTTTTATTCTTTTGCACTGTACTTTTTCCCTTCTCTGTTCTATTTTGTAGTTTCTGTAAGTTTTTGTCTTTTTAAAACATTTTACAAAGTTATTCAAGGACTGTAGGGGCCAAGCATTTATACAACCATGTTTATAGTCCTTATCTGCTAAAATGTAAGAATTATTTCAGACACATGAAGTTATAACTTACTGTTTTAAGTTCCACAAGGACTTGCTCATCCACACTTGCATCAAGAAAGACTTCTCGGACATCATTAATGACATCTTCAATCACAGTCCTATACAATTTAGGCTTTAAAAAGTGACAAATAATGGTTTGAAAATGTTGGTGTATTATTGCGATATTTCACAACATTGACGTTCTTTAAAAGTGAAAACTACCCGAAGTAAGTAAATGAAAAACTATATGGAAACCCCAGGTGTTCTAGCAGAATTTCACTTTTCCAACATAAAAAGATTAAGACTATGGCAACTATGTATTAAAGCATTCAACTCTTTTTGATTTTTAAATCAAATTATATTGTAGGGCAATATAATTACACTGACAAGTCATACTAAATCTCAATTCTCAACAAGATAAAATTGAGATGGCATGATTTAAAACAATAAAAATTTTACATCCCAAATGTAGAGCAAGAAAAATAATTACATGAGGCATGTAGGATATGCTGTTTTGATTTCCTATTGAAAACTAATTCAAAAATCCCACTGCACTCACCCCATAGAACTTTTACAAACCAAATGTAGAATAAAAAAACAATTTACAAGAAATAACCTTGTACAGAAAAACAAGAAACAGCAGCTATTTATCATGTGACAGTGCTTGAAAAGCCAGGGAAAGCTTCTAAGCAACAAAGACAGCGCTTTTTGGTCCGTGCCTATGTAGTGCAGGCACCTCCCAGCCTGCTTTCCACAGCTCTCTCCGTATTTAAAGGCTGATGTGGTGTTTAAATGGAGAGGCGGTGACGTGGGGCTGGAAAGCACCTTCCCATCCTGGCAGAGTCTATATTAGAGAGCGGCAATGGCTCTATATAAACAGGGCAGCCACAGGGAGGAGGAACACAAGGAGCAGGGAGAGAAAAGCAAGGGGAAGCCATGATGGATCTGAGAGCACAAAATGAGAGCCTCCAAATCAGCATCAGGACTTCGGTTGGTCAGCAGGGCTTTATTTTTTGGCCGGTGGGGTGCTTATTTTTGAGTGCATTTGATTTGCATTGGGGTTATTATTTTTTTCCTTAGTGCCTTAGAACTAGTGATGAGAGGGGCCGGGAGGGGCTTTTTTTTTCTTTCTTTTTCCGTGTGACTGCTTATTGTATACCGATGTGAAACCGAGACTCAGAAAGCTGAG
>JANHFP010002271.1:143573-153689 GCA_032468135.1 Calamaria suluensis | reverse complement strand
TTCTAAGCTGCACACATGTATGCAAACTGCATACATGAGCAAAGCGCATGCATGGAAGGCTGTGTGTGCTCACATTTTCAGTGCACGGTGAACTGGTAGTAAAATTATGTGAAACCCAATTCTGTTCTATACCATTATTAATTCTGCACAATATCATTCAGCAGAAGTTGCTGTAGGTGGGCAAATATTTCTTTCACACAAATCCAATGAAATCAGTCTATTGGGCCTACAGAACGTAGTGCATTTGGTGAGTGAAATTGCTCCTCATTTGTGCAGAAGTAAATGTTATCATTGTAATGGTTGATCCACCCGATATAGCATCTCATTGAGTTTACGTGTAATTTTTCACTGTGTTCAGTGAGAATCTATGGAGAAGCTGCTTAAAATGTTAAGCCTGTTCTCTAGATCCTTGTCTGCTAATAGTTGCTAAAAGATGCTAATATTAAATTGGGAAATTGGACTTCAGAGGTAGCTGATGCCTCCTGGAGGAACCTTAAAAAGAAAAAAAGGAAAAATATCAACTTTAAATTCTAATTTAGACAACTACCCTTCAGTCTCAAATCTTCCTTTTCTGGATAATGAATGGGAGAGATGATGATCTTAACTCATGATGATTTGGGAGGCTTTTTATTACAGAGGATCAAACTTATATAAGTTCTAAACTGAAGCAGTGTGAAAATTTCTTGATTATACAAGGGGAGGTTATGCTTCAGAGATTGCAGGTTGACAGCATTTCTTTTAATGCAGGTGCTGGTAACCGCATGCCTCATGGGCTGTTGGTCATTTTCAGTCCCCTATTTTTACCTCGAATACCTATAGTGGCACTGCCAAAATTCAGTGGCAAAATGGCCAAAGTTTGCTGATATAGTTTTGGATCTTAAAGGATAGGCTTGAAAATGTTAACAGTTGAGATGGGCAAAGTTTGAAGAGATAGTGACTGGAACTAACTTCCTGATCTTCTAGAACAGAGGTGGTCTCTTTATGGACTTCATAATGATGGTCCCTTTATGGACTTCAACTCCCACAATGTAAACTCTGTAAACTGCTGAGAGAAGACTGTGAAGTAGTATATAAGTCTAAGTGCTTATTGCCAGTGCTATTTAGCAGTAAGAGAGCTTCTTCTCAATTACCAGGGTTTTTTTAGTCTGTGATTGCTAGATTGCTAGCTTTTATTGCTTATATATAAATCATTATGTAATGATACCATCTTCTAAAAGCAAGAACATGTGGGTGGGTGAAAGATCATTCTAGCTATGTTAAAAATGGTTTAAGATACTCTATCAATACTCTCTGATAGAAAGCAATCTTGCCAGAAAAATATTGGTATTTCCTGTAAAAAAGAGCATTACATCCACTGGTTGGATTTAATAATTCCTTTTGGCATGAAGATTTACTTTTTTTTTAAACTTACAACAATTTGCTGACTTATTTTAAAAGACATTTTTGCTTTCCTAAAAATTATGGGACAAAAACAATATGTTTGGAATGTGTTAAGGGTGGTACAGTAGTATTAGTTTATTAATCATCACAGCTGCTGTTTATATTGGCTTATTCTGTGTATATTTTATTGTTTTAATATTTTTAAATTTGTTTTATAATTTTAGAATTGTAAGTTGCCCAGACTCACTCGGTTGAGTTGGGCAGCTATAAAAATTGAATCAACAAACAAACAAATGATACAAGATGAGAAAAGAGTGAGGAACTAAAATGAATCAACACAAAACAGAACTTTCTACCACTGGCAACAACACTACATTCAAAATCTGGGCTGGTGAAATCCAAGCAACAAATAATGCAACTGGCAGTTAATGAAAGAAATTTATGAGTATTATGAGTATTATGGCATGCGATAGTGGCAAATATGGAACATTTGCAAATATATTTGTGGCTGAAGTTCCTCATCTGAAATAGGAAAGATGTAAGTTGGCTGGCAGAACACTACAGATCTTTCATAGCTGAATATAAAGGAGTTCAGCTTATGAAGCAGGTGTTCAGATTTAGGCATAGCAATTTAAATAAATCAGAAGGGATACTGATTTTTGCTTTTACTCTGTATCAGAAGAAGAAGGAAGAGGAGGGAAGGTAGGCAAGCAATTATTAAAAAATCTCAACTCAGACTCAACAACTTATGAAGCCAGTTGATTTGCAAAATAAGTTTATTGATTAATGAATGCAGTTTGGATTAGGAAAAATGAAGAAGCAGGCCATTAAATTATATATCACGATTGTGGTGGTGGGTAGCAGAGACTGGCATTTGACAAGTGTAATATGTGTAGGACTATAGCAACAGAAAGAAACTTGTTTGTGGAATGAGCTTGGTGCATGTATATTGCAATATTATCATAAATAAGCTCAGGTTGACACATTTTTCTTGGCATACCTCCATTTAAAGACATCAGTCAAGTTCACTGCTATTCTACCAGGATATAAGTGGAATAGCAGTGAACTTTCTGGTGCGCTTTAAAGGGATCCAGTTAAAGAGACACTAAAAGCTTCCCTCTTGGTTTTATCAATCACACATAAACAAAAAATAGGTGAATAACGAAACATGTTTTCAAAATGTCTGCTTTTGTGGCTTACAATCGAGGTTGGGATATTTTGTCGTTCCCTAGGATTTTGTTTTTGAGAAATGGGATTTATTTTTTTAAAGTTACATTAAATCAATTTGGTGTTCAGCTAATAGTTTTTTCCCCCTGCTTCAAAATAGGCATTTTTATCTCCATCACCATTTGACAACAGGAACTATTAAGTTTCATCTTTTCAGAATAATGATGCTTAATCTTCAACTGCTCCCCTTTACCTGTTTTCTTTCATCTACAAATATCTCTATATTTCCACCCACCACCCGTTTTATCCTTAAAATGTTAAAGGCATTATTTTTGTTCCCATTAAAATGGAAAGGTCTGCATACTTTGAAGAAACATATGTACTTAAAACCAACCATGAAAATATCAGAAATCCAAAATAGATATTAAATAACCTTTTGTATTTCTTACCTACTTTAAAGTGTTAGAGAAAACTCTTGAAAATGCCAGGGACAGCCAAGAAAACAAGCTAATGAATCACTAATCAACCTAGAATCGTCAAAGAACAAACAAGAAGGCTCAAATTATCCTAGTTTGGACATGTTATGCAAAGATCTAGCTCTCCAGAGAAGGATCTAAAGGTGAAAGGACTCAGTTGGCTGAACTGCTGGATTACCTGAAAGATCCAGGTAGAGACAGATCATCCTGGAGAAAATCTATGTGATTGTGAAGAGTTGACAGAAGACTTTGGTGACACACAATTGATATATCAATCATGTAGTTTAAAAAGATGGAAATACACAAGTAGTTTAAAAATATGGAAATACACAAATACTTTAGGTCAGGGGTGAAATCTAAAAATTGTTCTTTCTTATGGTCCAACTTTCATCCTTAACTAATCCTGGGTTATTTGGGGGGAAAAATGCACACATGAAAATAAGAATGTCTTCCTAGTTCTTGGTGAAATCAACTTGAGATTTTAACCAGTACAAGCAAAGAAACACAGAAAGGAAGTTTGAGTTGCTTAGAGGGGTAATGATGTCTATGCTTTAGTTGCCCCTATTTTTCTTTTTGACGCCCCACCTTGCATCTTTTCTACTGTAGCAAAGCTGGCAAAGGGTTGCCAGTGTTGCTTGTTATAATCCAACACATCTGAAGATCACTGAATGCTGTATGGAATGAAAAATATTTCTCACCTTTTGATTACTGTATTTAGTGAGTAACAACAAGCTGCAATACATCATATAAAAGGTATCCTTCTTTAAACAAATCCATTTGATAGTAGAAGAATGGCAAAATCAGTCAATGTCATGAATAGCCATTATCAGTAAGTCTTTGAGAAAGATAATCTTTTTCTTTTTGTCCTCCCAAAGATAGATAATTTTTCCTTCTTTATGCTGAGTGAGAAAACAGTCAAAAGTAGAACTCCCTCCAAAGTAGTAATGTGATCATGAACATTTCGCTAAACACATAGATAAGAGTATCCTTTTGGCTTTAAAATTAAAAGTTAGACTAGAGGATTTTTAAAGAGGTTGGCAATGAAAGTCACAACTGACACAAAGGATTTATGGTTTACTTGCTTCTACCATGGTTTGAGTGACTTTTTTGGGTATGACAAAATTTTAGAGGATTCAGATAAAGCCAATAAACTAAGTATATGTTAGCCTAATTTGTTTAGTATAAGTGATGTACAGATGTATCAATATCATTTAGATAAAAGTGAGCAATATATTTTAACTTTCTAAGCACATAAAGGCCAGATGTTGACTTATGTTGTTAACTTTAACTGATGTATAAATTATTTTTCTTTCAGGTGAAAAATATAACATTTTGGAAGGGAGGGATCAAATGTCACATCTCATCAAGCACAATCTTGTATTGTCTAAAAGGTTATTGATGTAATAGTCCACACTAAAATGTAGTGGAAGAAAATTGAATAACTTTAATTTATGTAAACAGTGGCATGGCAATGCAAAAGATTAGATAGGACTTGGGGTTTATGAGTTATTGGGAGTTATATGAGAAAGTATTATAATGAATGTAATACCTTTATAATACAGATTTTTGTCTGGAATTGTTAGGCAAGATAGATGAATAGACGATATAGATCTATAGATGTAGAAATATGCAGATATCAGTGCAGTGGTTTGAAAGTTGGCTCATTGAGTGTCCAAGCACTCTATCACAGCTCAACCTACTTCATAGGGCTGTTTATGTGGAGACAATAGGAATATAGTGGGTTGCACTCACTATCTCAATGTCTCCAATGAAGATACAAGATACAATAAAGTAACTCAGGTAACTCAATTGTAACTCAGGGTTGAAAAAAGGGGACCTTGGTGCTCTCTGAGCTTAGCTGTTTTCTTGCAGATGTTTCATTACCCAAACTAGGTGCTAGGACTCCTCAGATACAAGATAACAAAAGTATTTCAAGTCCATATGAAAGCTTGAAAGTTTTTTGATTGGTAAGATATTCGATTTTTTTCCAGTGCTATCACATAACACTTTGGTTTCATAATGAGATTAATGCATGGATGGAAGACAAAATCTAGCCAAGTTCTTTTAAGTTTCATTAACTTTGATGGGAATGTTGGTAATTTATTGAACTATTTCACATTGTACCCCCCCCCAATATAGAATAGTTTTGATTGTTAGATTTTGCCTTTGATCTTTAGTTCTTCAACCTTTTATAATTTAAGGCAAATGTACTAAGATAACTATCCAATAGCTTTCTTCTGACATGTGTTCATCTCATTCCCATTCCTGATGTAGTTTTTTTTTTATATGGATAAGGTCTGGCATACTTCATTGGTATGCAGCCACTTTAGGCTGCCATGGACAAGTCTCCCTCTTCCAGTTACCAGGTACTGCCCTTCATGGATAGTTTGACCTGGGTCACGGTATAAACTAGACACCTGGTTTCATCAGAGGTATCTGTGCACATAATGCTTATATGGTACTTTCTGAAGTGTTTGCCAGTTTTTAAGTTGCATAGAAATTAGATTTAAACTGAAAAGGTGAGCTGAGTTTTGCAGCTCTGAGTTCTGTCAAACACTGGGTGCATTATAAATTTTTCCTTGTTTCTACTTTTTTAAAATCATTTTTCAGGATTTCAGGGGTTTTCTGAGTGGACAACACTCCAAGCACTGATATTATGCAGTTACTAATATTACCATCTGTGCAATGCTCCAGGTTACTTATGTTACTTATGGTGGAGAGACTATGTTTCCATCTTGAATTGTTTTTTCTGGCTCTGTCAGCACTAGGTGCTATGGTGATGATGGCTGACGTTATTTTGCAAATATTATGAGAAAGAGCCATAAGCACCTTTGTTTCGTTCAAAAAGAAAAGTGTAGTTGAAACATAGTGGGACTATCAACTCCAGTTCAAAACAATATAGATACACAAACAACACAGGTGAAAGAGGAAGGAAATCTCCAGCAAGAAAGTCCATGAGTGAACCTAAAAACCAGAAATTCCCCATCTCAGAGCAAAGAGGTTGATCAAACAAGATGAAGCTATTCATAATGAAATCATTAGTAGAATGGGAGGATACTTATTGCATGAAGGGGATTTAAAAAAAATATTGAAGTTGCACTACCTTTTCAGGGAGTGTGGAGCCTCTGAAGAACAATGAACATAGACATTTCTTTTTCTGTGAGTCTTGGAGGCTAAATCCTTTGAAAAGCAGTTAAAGCAGCTGAAGTGAAATCCAGCAGGTTCTGGAGAACTGGTAGCGGAAATTTTCAGTAGTTCAGAGAACCGGAAAATACTACCTCTGGCTGGCCCCAGAGTAGGGTGGGAATGGGGATTTGGCAATATCCTTCCCCCAGGAGTGAGGAGGGAATGGGGATTTTGCAGTATTCTTCCCCTGCCATGCACGCCATGCACACCAAGCCACGCCCACAGAACCGGTAGTTAAAATAATTTGGATTTCACCACTGAGCTAAAGCAACTTGAAATGTTTAACCTAAAAAAGAGAGAAGTCTACAATGAGGTGCAATAGCAGTCTTTGAATAGTTGAGAGTCTATCACAGAGGGTGTATATTTATTCCCTGCAATGCCAAAGGGTAGGAAAAGAACAAACAGTGACCATAAGAACCAATAAGCAATGGAACAGCCTGCCTCCTGGAGTCATGGGCATTCCATCACTGAAAGTTTTCAAAGAAAGGTTAGATAGCCATTTGTCTGAGATGTGCTGAGGATGCCTGCCCACGGATTTGGGCTGGAAGAGCTACATTTCTTCCAGCCTTATGATTCTGTGATAATAGAAAAACTAATATGTGTCATAATGTCGCAAAGCAAACACAAGCCTTTTTGTATTTATTCTGCTGAACACCTAATAGTCTAAGGATCTTTATCCATGCAGTAGGGGCTGTATTATTATTGTTATTGTTATTGTTATTGTTATTGTTATTGTCGTTGTTGTTGTCGTTGTTGTCGTTGTTGTTGTTGTTATTGTTATCGTTATCGTTATCATTATTATATTTCCTACTACTGGTATCTTCTCCTATTGGTATTACTTTATTATGTCCACTGTGAGCTTATGCACCAGAGACAAATTCCTGTCCAATCTCATCTCATCTCATCTCATCTCATCTCTTCTCTTCTCTTCTCTTCTCTTCTCTTCTCTTCTCTTCTCTTCTCTTCTCTTCTCTTCTCTTCTCTTCTCTTCACTTCACTTCACTTCACTTCCCTCCTCTCCTCTCCGCTATTCCACATTCCTTCAATTCTAGGTGTTGAACAGAAGCATATAAATAACTTGACTTGCATTACAACTGTGCACTTCTTTTGTCATTCTGCTCCTTTCCTCCCCCACTGCAGATGTCTTTTGAAGTATGTCAGTAGTCAGTAATGAGAAGAACAAAGAGGGATAGATCGAGAATATAATGATGGAATGATGGCTGGCTCTTTAAAAGATGTGTAGCATTTACAATAAAACTACACCAAATCTGAATCTTGACCTAGCTTGAAATATTTATTTGCAGCCTTCATTTTCAACAAGTGTAGGATTATTTTCTGAGGCTTTTTGAGAAATCAGTTGTCAGAAGAATTTAAAATGTACAGTCTTAGTAATGTCTTAGACATTGTGAACCCTCACTTCAAACTATACCCTTGAAAATAATATAATTATTTTTGCACAGTGGCAATAATGCTAAATACATCATTAATCCATTCACCAGTGCTGAACATTAGTTTGAATTCTTGACATTTTAAACATTCTTACCTATTTCTTTAGGTAGTTTCCGCGGAAAGAAGTTATTCTCTTTTTTAACTTCCATTCAACACATAGATTTATTTATCTTTAGAGGATATTATTGGCAAATATAAATTCCATTCACTGTCAAAGTCATATTTTAAAAGAGCACAAGGCTGTAAGAAAGGTGCTAAAACAATTTCCTCTTCTGCATACTAATTTCCATATCTCACAGACAGTCTCACATTCATCTTGGGGAAAAAGTAATGCAAACGACTGTCTCCGCTTTGGCTCCTAAAATAGACTGAACAGGAATAAAAATTGGTTGCATTATTTTTTCTCCTTGGCCTTGTAAAACTGTCATTATTTGCATTTGTATCCTCCACAATATGTCAGATAAGGGGAATCAAAGCTAGTGTAGTTTTCTGTGTCCTAGGTAAGATTCAGTCAGAAGACATTCTTTACTGTTAACCTACTAACTAAGAAGAGAAGCAACTAGAACTAAGGAGAAATTTCATAATGGAGAGAACAATCAACCAATGGAACAGCTTGCCTTCAGTGCTACATCACTGTAGGCTTTCAAAAAGTGACTGGACAACTGTTTGTCTGAAATGGTATATAGGGTCTCCTGCTCTAGCAGGGGTTTGGACTAGAAGACCTTCAAGGTCCCTTCCAACTCTATAATTCTATGTTCTCTCCCTCTTGTCCTGGCTCCTGGGCACAGATCATTTCAGAGCTGATGAGGTGGGTTTGCACACTTAAGTCTCTCAGTGAACTCTAAAGGTTGTTGAATAAAGGCCTAGGTAAGATTTTTGGTGCCAGAATGATGAAACGGTAATGGTGCAATAGTTAGAAAAGGGGAAATATTGCATGTTTTTTGAGCTTTTTCTGCAGCAGTCCCTGCTCTGTGGAACATCTTCCCTTCAGAGGTTAGAATGACCCCCAACCCTGTTAGTCTTCTGTAAAGTTTTAAAAACCAGGCCATGCTCCCAAAACTGACATGTACTAAGGGCCCAACCTTCTGACTATATTTATTTATTATTTTATTTATTTGATTTATATACCGCCCCATTTCCTAAGACTTGGGGCGGTTTACAGAAATTTCATTTGATGTTACAATATATTTTTAAAATCAAAATAATAATAATAATAATAATAATTTATAACTTAAAAACCCAAAATTTTTAAATTTAAACATAAAACCCCTCCCTGCCTTGTACCTCCTCTCTTGATTCAAGATCTGGGGTGAGTAATGGTAATGGGGTGAGTTCCCGTTAATCGTCCCAGCTTCTGCCAACCTAGCAGTTTCGAAAGCACATAAAAAAATGCAAGTAGTCATGCGTTTAGTCATGCCGGCCACATGACCATGGAGATGTCTTCGGATAGCGCTGGCTCTTCAGTTTTGAAATGGAGATGAGCACCTCTCCCTAGAGTCAGAAATGACTAGAACATATGTGCGAAGGAAACCTTTACCTTTACTTAATTTTAAAAAAATGAAACACTAGAGATGGAAAGCGAAACTGTAAGATCAACGGAAATTCATGCACTGGGGGCCATCAAGAATTCGGGATGTTTGTTTGGCTTTGAGCTGGAAAATCATGAAAGAGCTACAATTATGTCATTTTGGACTATAACAGACAAAACTTAGCTAGGAAAGTATTGATACTGTTCCAAGAGTTACGGTTAAGGCTGCAGTGGAGCAAATATGCTCAAAATCAACAGAGTGAAACTCAAAGATTGTTGCTTTCCTATTTCATTCTGTTCCTTTGCTTCTTGTGAAGTGCCAGCAAATGTCACCATTTAAGGAATTGCAGTGTGGAACAAGGATAGGTCCAGAAGAGGCTGGGATGATTCTCACTTTTCCTCACTCTATGGAACATTGACTACTGTAATGCGCTTCACTTGGGTTTACCCTTTGACCAAAGAGCACAGAAGTTGCAATTGGTGCAAAAATAACAGTTTTTCAGTACAAGGTACAAGAATCATTTAATACGATGCTTATACTGGAAAGTCTGCACTGGTTTACAGTTACTTACTGGGCTTTCATTAAAGGTTTGATCCCAAGTGCATGAATATGTCCATGAGGTTGCCAGGAACAGAAACAAAGGTGACTTGTTCTCTCACTCTCAGTAGTCAAAAATTACTAGTCAAAGAACGCATTGATTACACCATGCCTAGCTTTAATAGTCCATTTTAATATTAGAATAGAATAGAATAACAGAGTTGGAAGGACTTTGGAGGTCTTCTAGCCCAACCCCCTGCCCAGGCAGGAAGCCCTACACCACTTCAGACAAATGGTTATCCAACATCTTCTTAATCCAGTGTTGGAGCATTCACAACTTCTGGAGGCAAGTTGTTCCACTGATTAATTGTTCCAACTGTCAGGAAATTTCT
>JANHFP010002271.1:115621-128133 GCA_032468135.1 Calamaria suluensis | reverse complement strand
CAATGACTCCAGTTGTGATAGTATTTCTTGTGTTCTTTGCCACAACTGTGTATCAATGCTATTGAATAATGAATTATTTTTTAAAAATAATTTTATTGAATATATTACATATAAAAAACCAAACAACCAAGACGAAAACAAAAAGACACACAAGTACATTGAACATTAAAATAGATATACATTTTTACAGCAATCTGCATTGACTGTAGATTTTACGCTTATACAGGGCTATTTATTTATTTGATTTATATTGCCACCTATTGGCACATGGTGATACAAGGTGGATTACAAAAATATAAAAACATCATAAAAGAATCATATATAATAAAATAATAAAATAAAATAACCCTTCCACCCCGGTGACAGCACATCATATGAGCCATTTAATGTTCTCCATCCCACTGCACGTTCCCCAGGTGCGCTGGTAGAAACCAGGTCTTCAGCGCCTTCCAGAAGAGTGTTAGAGTGGGGGCTATTCTAATCACTGGAATGATATTCTGTATGCTATTTAAGTAACAAACAAACAAATAAATATCAGAAGCACTATGTTTTCATTTGAACACACATGATAATAGGCTTTTTTTCCTAGGTACAAGAAGATTTGGGAGAGGAAAGAGGAGTGAGTGAGAATGCCATGGTCAGAGCCATGAGTCATTATATCAGTGGTGGGTTGCTCATGGTTCAGTCCGGTTCTTGTGAACCGGTAGTAATGGAGGTCAAAGGCTCTGCCTACCTGGCTGGACATCTTCACAGATGATCTGCACATGCTCAGAAGTGCATGTGCGCTCCTGTTGTGAACCAGTAGTAAAGGTAAGTGGAACCCATCCCTGCGTCATATCCTTTGGAGAGAGAGGTTTAGCAGGTGCAACTTTCACATCTCCACTGCACCTTGCCATAGAAAGCAATTTTTTTAAAAAAATGATGCAATTCTTGTCTCATTTTGTATTTGTTTACCCTAAATAAAGAAGGAATGTTGAATTAGCTAACTGGAGTGTAGAATAGATGGAAGGATGAATGGGATATTTTGTTATAAATAGCTAATCAAAAGTGGTACTACAGAAGGGGGCTGAATCCTAATTGTCACTAGCTCTTTCAAATTATTCACATAATTATGGTGAGAGATGATACATTTACTAGTCAAACTGTTTCAATCAAATATATAGTGAGATGCTACAGGATTAAGTTGTAGCATGCACTTACAGTAGTGATGAAATACATTTTTTTTACTACCGGTTCTGTTGGCGTGGCTGGTTGGGCATGGTGTGACTTGATGGGTGTGGCTTGGTGGGCATTGCAGGGAAAGGGTACTGCAAAATCCCCATTCCCACCCCACTCCAGGGGAAGCATACTGCAAAATCTCCATTCCCACCTTACTGCAGGGGAAGGATACTGCAAAATCCCCATTCCAATCTTACTCCAGGGGAAGGATATTGCAAAATCCCCATTCCCTCCATACTCCTGGGGGAAGGACATTGTAAAATCTCCATTCCCACCCTGCTCTGGGGTCAGCCAGAGGTGGTATTTGCTAGTTCTCCAAACTACTCAATATTTCTGCTACTGGTTCTCCAGAACCTGTCAGAACCTGCTGGATTTCACCCCTGGCTTACAGGTAGAAAAGGCAGTTTATTGCAGATTGTGTTTTCAATATTTATTCTGTCTTGATTATTAAAGTGCAGAGAAACTGGAAAAGAAAGATGCCTGGATAGGAACAGAGGAAATGGAGACATGAGCAGCTGTGGCTGAACCATAAAGGGCGTGTTCTGTTTGCCCAAAGTCCCAGGTCCAATCCCTCAAAATTCTAGAAAAAATATCTTGCTTGAAACCCATTGAGAGCTATTGACATGCAGTGTGAACAACACTGAACTGTAGATAAATGAATAGTTTGCCTTATCCTAAAGCAGTTTAGGATAAAGCAGGTGAATCGGACATTATAAACCACATGGGTTTTAGTAGAATAGGGAAGTTTGTGCTGGCATTTTCCTCAGTGGAATCTTCCTTCTTCTTAGGAAGATTTTATCTTCCCAATTTGGAGGGAAAATATGCTGATCCTTGATTACAACGTATGAGGCAACTGAGGGAAGAAATAGACATTGAAACAACACTTTTCTTCTCTTGTAAAATAACTGGGAGACTGGTTGGCTGCTTAATGTAGTTTTAATGGGGGGTTAGTAAGGGCAGAAAACCTGAACTCCAACATCTGGGAGTTTGCCAGGCCCTCCTGTGTGCCATTCCTTTTTCTTCTACCCCAGTTAATCCCTTACTATCATCCGCTATTGAATGAACATAAAGGAACCATCCTGGGAATTCAGCTACAGACCTCTGTTCATCCACAGATAAAACTGGAGGCAACATCAAAAGCTTTGCAGGTATTTTAAAAGGCTTCTTGTGCTGCTCTTTCATTGTATCTTGATGTTCCATTCAAAAGGGCTAAGCTCGCTTTACGTTTCAGGTGCTGCAATTCAGTCATGGAATGAAGCTCTTTGTGCCAGGTCCATGTGAGTAGTTTACCTAATCCAAAACCTAATCCAAAATCAATGGAGAGGAAGACGGACATCAAGAACAGTATTTGTGCAAAGTGCCCAGCATTTCTTTCAGGAAATTATAAACTGTCTACATGGTATTTGCAGCTCTTTGGTATTTGCATTTTATAATTGTTTCTATTAAACAGTCGTGGTGCGGTTCTGAAAAGAGGATTAAAATGAGCAGAATTCCAATTAGCTGCGTGGCCATTACTCAGCAACTGATGGATGAGTTTTATCCCTGGCCGAGTTTTAATTTCTATTCTCATTTGCTGCTCCCTGTTTGCAGTTATTTGTGCCACTATTAGGGACTGCTTAACTCACTTTACGGTGGACATGATTTGTCATTCAACCCAAACAGCTGGCCTCCAATTTTGGCCCTCAATTTATCTCTGTCCCCTTTTGTTTTCCATAGAAATAGTAAGTTAAAATTCCACAACTTATTAGCCAGGATTCCAAAATAAATAGAACGTTGCCAAATGCTTTTAGTGCATGTTCAGTGCATTGAACCATTTTCCTGACCCCCTAGAATAATCTTGGACTGGCTTTTTTCTTTAAAATTGTGGGTGTAGTTTCTTGTCATTGTAGATGTCCAAACAGGTTTAACAGATTTAAATAAAATAATATTAAAATAATATTTTCCAATGATTCTCAAACACTTTTCACCAAATTCCATCTGCAGTACTATTGAAAGATCCAGATACATTAAAATGCAAAGGAGTCAAGAAGCTGTCAAAAGATTATCTGCCTCTGATCCACAAAGCACCTTGTCAATCTTGATTGATTTTGAAAAGCAGAGTAGGGTCAGATCTGACCAATACTTAGTGGGAGACCACAAAAGAATACTAGGAGAGCAAGCTAGGCTAGAAAAACCTGGAACAAGGCAATGACAAGCTACTATTATGGTATTATAGAGCACATGTGACATCACCAAAAGTTATGATTTAGATTTAACTTAATCTGAAGGAGACTTTACCTTTCAAAGTTTTCTGGCCTAGGTAGAATTAGTCCTGGTTCATACTTCATCCATATTGGGGCTTCCTAAATTGTGAAAATAGTTCCAAGAATAGCAGAGCTGACAATCATAGTGAAGTACAAAGAGCTGGTGAATAGACCGGCTATTTGAACCTCTGCAGACAAAGACAGAACAAGATATTATCTATCTACAAGTATTCCAGGAAGTTGCTGCTCATGAGTGATTTGTTGGGTTTTGAGTACTGGGAGATGAGACAATTTTTCTCAAATTGTGATCAGTGCCATTAAAATTATGTTACATTTAAATACTTCCTTTTCAAATTGCATTTGGAAATTACATATTAACTATTTTTCAGAATGATGCAATATGTTATAAAATTGGAAATATTGAAGGATACATTTGAAAAATGAAATTGGAAGTTAATATCAACAATGTCAATAAAGATGTTTGCTTCTATGGATAAGCTATATCCCAAAATATTTTGGAAGAAATGACAGAAAAGAATAAGTTTTATCTAATAAGCAGGAGATAGATCTGACACTGAAAGTGAATGTACAGATGAAAGGATCCCTGGATAATGTTTCATTGGACTTACAAAAGAATTTGGTTGATGCTTGAAAAATCAAAAGGGAGTTACAGATAATAAACAAAGAGAATGACCTGGATAATACTTTTATATAGATTTACAAAAGAGGCATGTTAAAGCATGAATGAATCTTGTAAGAAGAGGTAAAAAAGAAATGAAATTACCTAAATGGACTAAAGATTGTTAGAAGAAATTAAAGTTGGCCTATTTGATCAAGGTTAAAATAAGCCCTTAATAAACGTTTGTTGACATCAAGATAGAAATAACAATGCTTTATGGATTTGTTTATAGATAAGAGATGGGAAGTTCATTGTTTATAAATTAAGAAGAGGTGAATAGTTACTTAAATTGTTTATAGCAATGAAGGTTGGAAGCCATTTCTCTGAGGGAGATGGGTGGTTAGGAAATATGAAGTATAAATATTTATATTTATTTTTCTTTGCTGTATTTGCATCTTTCTTGTCTCCCTTTTTTTACTTTTTTACTTTTCTTTTGCACTTTTTACTCTTTCTCTCTAGTCTTTCTTTCTTTTAGTTTGTTCCAGTTTTTATTATTGCAATTATAAGCCCTAATAAAATTGATTTGTATGCTCATGATTTCCATGGGAATGTTTCCATGGCCTTGGCTGGGGTGACTTGGAGTTGCATTTTGATTAGGAAGATCCAGCTTCCATTTTTCCTCCCACTAGGAACTATTTTTCACCGTTACTACTTGTCAGAACTATCAACAAGGTGGCACAGTGGGCTCTCCTGCCTAAGAGCATCTGCAACTTTTCCATCCCAATGAAAGTCCTGACAAGTAGTAATGGTGAGAGATAATTAATGACTCAAACGTAGCCAACATGTTTCATGGCTAATAGAAGAACCATAGAAACTGGCTGGAACCTTTTAAAGGAAAGGCAAAATATATAACATATATCATCCTATCATGCTTTTATGATCCTATCAGGTCTCTTCCATCAGCAGAGCACCATTAACATGCTGAAGGAGAACCCTCACTTAATTTCCTATCTTTGAGGAGACCTGGACAAAGAGCATTCAGAAATCAATATTGCAAGAAAGCTGCTAAGAGGGATACTATGAAGCCAGCGTAGTAAAACAACAACAACAACAAGCTTCTGCTTCCTGCTTCCTTACATGACTTCTCTATCTGAATCAAAAGGCAAGAGGGGAGTAAATGAGCAATGTAGAGGAGAAGAGAGATCCAAACCTATCAGGTCTGGGCATTGGGTCTGATCACTTCCAAAATCTAGCTGACACTGAAACCTACTTACTATGAATTTACCACTTTTTATATTGATAATTAAAAGAGCAACAGTAAAGATTGTGGGGCAAAATTTGTGCAACCCAACAATAATTGCCTTTTGATTTGTACATAATTCTGGGAAGGGCAAATTGGGCCAATTTTAAAAATTATTAGGTAACTTTATATTATGGCCCATTAATTATAGATGAACATCAGTGGTTTTCCTGCATTGGAAGAAATGCTGTCATGCTGCAGCACTCAAAGCAACCTGGACTATGTTCACTGTATTCTGCTTCTACCATATTCACATAGATTTTTTTCTCTTTATGTGAATTGCTTGAATAGAGCTAGATGTTTTGCTAAAATGCTCTGTTAAGACTGGAAGGATATCCAGCTTCAGAAAGTTATTCTGTTTGATTTATTATTGATATTTTCTTCAAAGAAAAAAAAAGCCCTCTCTTCCTTTGGTTTTTTAAAAAGGAAAAACTGCACCTGGATTTTTGGATGAGAAATAGCTAAGGACTAGAGAAAGACACTTTGTTTTCATATTTGAACATCTAAACAAATCCTTCTTGTGGCACTGCTAAGGAGGAACAGAGAAAACTTGACCAAAATGAAGTAGCTTCCTATAACAAAGAAGGGAAAATATTGATGATGGGGTTGTTGTTTTTTGGTTTACTAATATAACTTATTGGGATGTGGTCCAGACCAAGAGATAATTCAGTTTTCAAGAATGTACTTCAATGAAGTATATAATTAGCAAGTGCTGAAATTAGCTTTCCATACAAATTGCAATAAATCAGGTTATCAATAATGCTCAAGTTGCAATGTTATATATATATTTCAGGGATACATTTCATTAACTCCTAAGACAATTAGCTCTATATGTGCTGTATATCTGTTGAAGATCCCTGTCAGACTTTTACATATTTATAAGAGTCTTGGTATTGGCAAAAGAATGTCATGTAGAAAGTCTGGGAGCAGCCATGCCAAAATTCATTGAGTTGTTTCCCCTAGTACCGTATTTTTCACACTATAAGACACTCTGGACCATAAGACACACCTAGCTTTTGAGGAGGAAAAAATAATAATCTGCCTCTGTCTCCCAGCAATTTGCCTCCTTGCAGCAAACAGCAAACAGCCTGGTCAGCTTCAGCACAGCCTGATTTAGCATGAGCAGCTGATTGGTGGTTAGATCAGCCTCCCAAAATACCACTGATCAGCTGTTCCAAGCTGTGGCGATCACTGCTTCCAATCACCGCCGCCTATCGCTGCCTCAGTGCAACCCATTTTTGGCCTCTGTGGGTCCCGTTTTCAGCCTCTGCATGCCCCATTTTCAGCCTCCACACATCCTGTTTTCGGCCTGTTCCAGGGGCGGGCATTGCCTAATGCTGCCACCTATCACTTCTGCCACCGCAGTTTGGCAAATGCGGCTCTGGCAACATTGTAAGATCCACAGACATTTCCACCCATTTTTTTTGGGGGGGGGGGAACTGTGTCTTATAGACTGAAAAATACAGTATATTGCTCCATTTTTTCTCCTGCATAGCTGATTCTAGAGCTCTTTGGAGGAGGTCTGCGGACTGTATAACTCTCATTTCTTCCATCTTATCCTTTCTTGATGGGTTGGAACATGAATGTGCTCCTTTCATTGAGAAAACAGGCTTGATCATGACACTAAAAGCAATATGATAATAGAAGAATGTAGAACTCTGCTTAGGTACCCATAGTTTTAATTCACCCTGTGGTTCTATATTAAAATATTTAACTATGTGAATAAAAACCCCAATAGTCTGATTCAAACAATGCTAAGCTATTATAGCCAGAGTCACATATACTGTGACTTAAACAAACCAGTCACATTATGGCTTAGCACAAATTATGAATGAAATTATTATTTACCCCATGACAAAAATGTGTTTTATCATGAATGAAAGGAAGGAAGTCTATTTCCCTGTTGTTAGTGCCATCCTACAACCCTGCTTATTACATTTGAACATTAATGCTATGTAGTTAGCCTCAATAGTATTTAAATAGAGACTATATGGTTATGTATAAATTTGATAAGAAAAAATTATTGGGGATGCTGTATAATTGCTAAAGCCTTCAATGATATGACCTCGAGAGTACCTTCTAATTCTGACTAGCTCTATGATACTTCGAGTCTCACATTTTCCCTTCTCTTTTTGATAGTAATCTGGAAATATTTGTTTCAATTACTTCTTTATATGGGCTGTGTAGTGGAATGTTAGATAAAACATTTGAAATAACTTCAAAACATGGGCAATGAAAGTGGCCCATTGAATAAATAATGGTTGAATGTGATGAGTGAATACAATTTTTCCTAGTTAAACAGTTTTTAGGATACAAGGACAGCAGAAGAAAAAATATACATAATTTGTAACCAGAGTCTGGGGTGTTGTGGAAGAGGATTTGACATTTGTAACCAACAGGCTTAATTTGTTTTACTGTGCAAATCATTCCAGAATGTGGAATATACGATGCCTTGCAGAAATGCAAGAAAATCTGATTCTTTTTCCAAGGAAGGTGTATAAGAAATAAGAAGCTACTGACAGAACTGGAGAAACAGAATAATGGTTCAGATTCCAGAAAGGAGAGGAAAGGATGTATTTTGTGTTTATAATTATTTAACTTAACGCAATGAATACATCATAAGAATGTTAGGATTGAAAGATGTGACAGTTGGAATCCAAATTGCAAACTGAAGCAGTGATAATTTGAGATATTCAGGTGAGACCACTGAGGCATCTGAAACAAGCTGAGCTTTTGGCATAATGTGTCTTATGGTTCTAGATGCAAGCACAATCTCTTGCGTACTTGCTTACAATGGTTTGATGCAAGCAGTTTTCCCCTTGCCTGATCTATGGACATCACTTTGTAGCCAAAAACAAACTCATTATAACAGTAAAGACCTGAAATCTCCTACTCTCACTAACTTCCTTCAGGAACCAAAATTCCGTCAGGATGCTGTTTTGAACTAGAGCTACAAGGCATTGAATCTGGGAGTGTCTTCTACATGCAGATTACTATTCTTCTTTTTATGAACTGTGATCTTCTCCCATATGAATACAATGGGTTTACTTATATTAGGCATAAAAAGTAAAGGTTTCCCATACACATACGTGCTAGTTGTTTCCGACTCTAGGGGGCGGTGCTCATCTCCGTTTCAAAGCCAAAGACCCAGTGCTGTCCGAAAAGTCTCTCTGGTCATGTGGCTGGCATGACTAAATGCCAAAGGCACACAAAACACTGTTACCTTCCCACCAAAGGTGGTTCCTATTTTTTCTACTTGCATTTTTACGTGCTTTTGAACTGCTAGGTTTGCAGAAGCTGGGACAAGTAATGGGAGCTCACCCCATTACACGGCACTAGGGATTTGAACCACTGAACTGCCAACCTTCCGATCAACAAGCTCAGTTGTCTAACCCACTGAGCCACCGTGTCCCAATATTAGGCATACAGTCTATCAATCTGATATGAGAATAATCCTCCTTCTGCTGAGAGGTTTGTCTTGTTTTTGTTTTTCTTGGCAGGTCATCACAGGTCCAATCCATGTAGAGAAAAACCATGTTGGTTTCCGCTTTCACTATAGATTAGTAGATCTGCTTGCCACCAATTAAATTGGTTGCTTTGCCATTTTGAATGGTTTTATAAATATGCAGGTAGTGGAAGAAGTGGAAAATGTTTTTATGTAATTGAGATATATAAATAAATGGCTCCAGAAAATAACTTGTAAATAATGTTTGCTTTCCAAGCAATACTCCATCCTTTTCACATGCACAGCTGGATCTTCGCTCTACTTTGCAGGTAAATAATTTGTATACAAAATATTATCAGTAGAGATGCTCAAGCGTCAGACTGAACTATTAGATTGAATGGATGCTGGCTAGTGATTTTATAACAAAGGTAGTTTTATCATTGATAGGCGATGCTTGCAGAAAGAAAAACAACTGAGCTTTTAGACAAAGAGACATAAATTAATCCAGCTTGCTTTCTCTATGAAACTTCCAATGAATTTGTCAGTTTTTGCTAAATAGGATTTGTCTGGAGGGGGTGTTCAAAAGGAAAAAAAACCAGTGACTATTTTAAACCCAGTGACTATTTTAAAATAAAATTGTAAAGAGTACTGCAGAACTAATCATGTCTAGGCTAGGCAGTTCAATCTTTTGAAGCTATGTTTCTTAGGAGAAGAACGGATAATGATGAAATTTGCAGAAAGAAATGTGCTATTGAATTAAGAGCTCAGTTCTTGGCCCTCCAGCATTCTTGTTATAAAATTGTTTCTCTTCTGAATGGCCAGGTATTGCCAATCAGTGCTCTGAAGCTGAAAACCATGAATATACTGCATGATTAAGTCAACTTGAAATAAGCCCATTCTTTTTGTGCCGCAAACTGTTCTTTAGCTGAAACCTTTTCATGGTTTGGCATTTTGTAGAAACGAGCAATACACTGTATGTGATTGTTAGCTGGGATTTTCTTTTCTTCCTTTTTGTTTGTTGAAGAAGTGTTTCTTGCAGATAAAATTTGAATAATCTATGTGGTTTAATTTGAATAATTTATACACAAGGCCTCACCGAGTTGTAATTGTAATTACAGTGTTCGGCTCAGCAGCAGCACGTTTGAAGCCGAATGCTGATTGTGGCACATTTCTTATGCACTGCAGTTTCATTTTGTTCTTGGCAAGGTCTTTAGAGTATTTGGTGTAGGCTTGGAGCCTTTGCCAAATTTGTTAAAGAAAGTTGGTCAAAGGGCTTTCTTTTTTTTAAAAAACAAACAAACAAACAAGTCTTTTCTTGGGGAGAAGCAGCTGCTCTCATCAAGAATTTTCTGAAGCAACAAGCCTAGAGTATAAACAATATTGTATATGGATAATTGTGGAACAAAGTATGTTGTTTCTTATTTCTTTATTTGGTTAACTCTATGCAGCAATTGTGAAGTTCCACAAGGAAGAAACATAGACATAACTATTGCTTGAATTAAAAGGAAGGAGTTATGTTGCTTTGTCAAAGGGAGTATTTCTTCAAAGAAACATTATATTAAATTATTTATTAAAATATATGCTAGGGGAAGTATTTTATATTTTGCTCAGAGACAGATCCTTAACACCTGACAGATTTTTTCAAGCTTAAAGTCTTGGGGAAAGAAAGTGGACTTCAGCCATGATTATTATCCATGGACAGAGGTTGACTTTGCTGACCCGAGATTTTTAAATTTAAGGTCTCCAGTTTCATATTAATCTTTCCAGAGCCATGTTACCTGAATGGTGGTGATGGAAATTGCACACCTTGGGATTCTTGGTTGCAGCAGGCAAGATTTGCTGCAACACAGCTCTAGCTAAGAAGCAGTGTTGCAAAGATAGAGAAATCCTAGGGATAGAAAGCAGGGGTGAAAACCTTCAGGGATGGAGTGACCACAACTGTGGGAGGAAAGCTGTTCCATGGGTGATGGCATGGCAGATCTATTAAGTCAGGTGTGCTTTCAGCTAGAAATTGAAAGACCCAATGTGTGCACTTAGGGGGCTGTTCTTGAACTGAATTTCTCACTATTGAATTCTCTACGTTCTGTCAAGAGAACCTTTGTTTTGACCTAGGTGATAAGCTCCAGGAGAAAGTCTCCATTTGCTAAGCTTCTATCTGTCAGGTTGTTGATTGCCATAGTGCATACAAATGATGGATTGGTTTAGTATTTGTAAGAATCTAAAAACACTTGACACAGTATATCAAGAGAAAAATCCATCTTTGTTATCATCTGCAGGCGAGACTTGGAAGAAAGGGGAAGAAGAGATTGGGAAAAGGAAACAAATCCAAATAATTTTATTGCCTTTTAAAAACTAAGATAAGTGATAAACTTGGCATACTATGTTAAGCTCATACTTGGCTTAACACACTTGCATTGTCTGAAAATAACCTGGAGAGGATTATATTGAGAAAAACTAACCTAAAGCAGAATTAAACACGATGTCTAAATGCAGTCATTCTCAGTAAAATTCCAAGTTCTATAGAGACAAATAACCAAAAACAGCTATATAAGGTCATTTCCAGAGGGCTTGAACTGGATTTGAGCCAGATCGGCAGCTTTCAGTGCAATTAAAGGGTCTTAAATCCCTTTATTCAGACTTAATCTGTATTAGGTTGCCAAATGTTCAAGACATAGTAGATATCTACTAAAAACAAATAGATATAATACTGTGTTCCCAAGATATCTAGCTTCTTAGGAAAAGAAAAACAGGAATGGAAGTGGTTAAAATAATCACTTCTGATTAAGACAAAGGAACTACACAATGAAAATCACGCAGCTGGGTTAAATGTTTCCTTGAGAAAATAGAGGAATCAGGATCTATAAAAATAAATCTCACAATTACTTAATCAAAGGCAAAAGAGCAGATCTACATTGAGATAAAGGGCCTTGTCTTTTCAATATAATTTATCAAATCTCTGAGTGGTTTTCTCTGCATCTTACCCATAAGCACCAAATATGATCAAAAGAGCTGGTGAAGTATATAGCTGTGTCTACATATAAGGATTAAATGTTAAAGCTTTCTCTACACATGGTTCATCTGTTCAGGGGTCAAAGTAGGCTTAAACTTTGTAATTTCAGATACTGGAAGTAAATGTGATTATCTTTAACCAGCATTGACATTTGTAGAACACTGATCAGTTCCCAATAGATTGGTTGGAAGAAGTGTAATCAATGTATTCATTTTGTTAGAAAGCCATGTGGCCTGCAAGCAAGCAAGGATGTTTGCAGCTAAGGGTCTTTGAAGGTGTAATAGGTCCCTTTGGAGAATCCCCAATCCCCAAGGACCACTAATATCTGAATCCTGCTGCATTTCAGTGACAGAGAGGGAACACGAAGAGTAGGGGAGAGAGAACCCTTTTATCTATACAACCTCCATTGTTCTTTCTGCATCCATTTCCACCTCAGAAAGAGAAGGGGTGTATACTTTGAGAATGGGAAAAACTGGAAGGGGGAATAAGTGTGGAGCTTACCTCTCTTTTGAATTGCTAGTATAGAATTTCCAGAATATTTTTCCCCCAAGGTGACAGGAATTGCAAATAGGTTGGCCTTTCTACAATATGAGTGATGTGTTTGTTAAGTCCTGACCGACAGGCCTCCGGGCCAGTCAATTCAAAGGACGGGAAGACCAATCAGGAGCCGCGCGGTT
>JANHFP010002271.1:22748-34642 GCA_032468135.1 Calamaria suluensis | reverse complement strand
AAGGCTCTCTTTCTAGGGTTCACCAAACGGCACATAGTGGCCGTTGGGACCCTCATCAGGCCCTCTCTGTGGGAACGCACCGGTCGCTGGGAGATATCATGTAAGATTAAGATTAAGGAAAGCAACTTCATGAGCTGCACCTTCATTTTGACTCAGGAAGCATTAGAAAAATCTATGTGTAGTGAAATCAAGGTATATATGTGGGGGAGTATGTTTTACCCATGGAATTTTATATGTTTTTTGCTTCATTTTGTTTAATATTCTGCTGGTGGAAATAGAATAATTTATGATGTCTTTGCTTTTATTGGTGACATATACTTAATACTTTAAATATAGGTATGCCGGTTGGTGCTTTGCACATTATAAAAATCTTAGTAGCAATATAGTTATCAGAATTTGTATTTTTGTTGTGGGTTTTGGCTCCAGAAATAGGAACAAAATCCTCCCAAAATATGTTTGGATCAAATAAAGCAGGAGACTTTTGGAGAACTACTTTCTTTCATTTATGTACTCTGTAACATGCCTTCTCTTCCTTCAAACTCTACTTGGTGAATACAAATGGCTTTTCAGAATTCAGAATTTCCCATGAGAACTATGGACAGAGACTGATGGATGGTTTCTGAATTCTTGTAGGGGATGGAAATTCCCCTTGGAGGAAGGAAAAACCATCCAACCATTTTTCAGTGGCAGGCAGCCACCTTAGCATTGACAGTAGAAGCAATATTATAATGCCTCTCCTTTCTGCCCAGGCAGAAGTTTACTCATGATATCCCTCTTAGGATATGTCAGGCTATTCCCAGGAGAGGCCTAAAATAGTCCAGCTGAAATTCAGTATTTGGTTACACAATATCAGACAGAATCTTGCCAGATTAAACCTTTACTATTCTTACTTCAGTGGATATACCTAGGGCCATGATGGTGAACTTATGGCACGGGTGCCACAGGTGGCACGTGGAGCCATATTGGTGGGCACGCGAGTTCAGCTATGGTGCATGTGTGCACCAGCCAACTGATTTTCTGCCCTTCCAGCCCTACCAGAAGTCAGCAAATGGTCAGCCTCTGAGAGGGCTAGGGAAGGCCATTTTCACCCTCCTCAGGCTCCTAGAAAGATTCTGGAGCCTAGGGAGAGCAAAAAAGGGCCTACTGGGCCCACCGTGCCATTGTTTGCCAAATGCAGGGGTTGCACGGGGAACAGTGGTGGTGGGAGGCTCCACCCATCCACCCAGATGTGATCAAATACAATCTGTGCATGCACATAAGCTTCAGTGTCTGAGAAAGACACTGGAATCCAATCCCTGGAATGGGAGTTTGACAAATCTATGTATAAGCCCCTCTAGCCATGGCTGTGACTTGCTTCTTGAGCAGAAACCACAAGTCCAGGAGAACCCAGCAATTGCACACCAGCTCAGTCTGCAGAAGCACACCTCTGTTCAGGGTCAAAGATGAAGAAATCACCCTTGAGCTTCATGGCAAATTTGAGACTTTAAATTCAGATATTATGCCTAGATATTATAATCTACCTCCTGAGTGGAAAATAGATGAATAAAACAAAAGATCTAGCTTAAGGTGACCATCTGTCCCGCTTTTCGTGGGACAGACCCACTTTTGGGCCAAAAGTCCTGTGTCATCTTTGAAAAGTCCCACTTTTTTTTTTGCTCAGAGCAGCCAAGGAAGAGGCCACGCCCACCTGCTCTCCTCCACAGCAGCAGGAAACAGAAAGCAGGAAGGTAGGGTTTTCGGCAGCGGTACTCTGTCGATGGGGGGGGGGAGGAAAGGTAGCTATGCACGCGCCGGTCTGTCACACACCCCGTCGATGGAGTTCCGCTGGTGGAAACCCTCCCTTCCTCCTTCCCTTACTCACAAGCAGGAAGGTAGAGTTTTCGGCGGCGCTACTCCGTTGATGGGGGTGGCAGCAACGGACTGGCGTGCACGCGGCTACAACACCCACCCACCCGTCGACGGTGTCCCGCTTTGGGATTCTAGAAATCTGGTCATCTTAATCTAGCACAATTTTATTTGAAGGGATAATAGAAGGGATACCCACAAGAGGATGCAGGGATGCCCACAAGAGGAGCAAATGAACTCGGTGATATGCTAATGCTGTGACTTGTCTGCTCACAAGACACCAGGGTGCAAGTGTGTTCTGGTGGCATTAGCATGATGATATCACAGATATGCAGATGATACCACTCATATGGCAGATAGTGAAGAGGAATTAAAGAGCCTCTTGATGTAGGTGAAGAGGTAGAGTGCAAAAGTTGGCTTGAAACTCAATATTAAGAAAACTAAGATCATAGCCTTCTAAATTCCTGGCAAATAGATGGAGAAGAAATGGAGGTAGTGACAGATTTTATTTTCCTGGGCTCCAAGATCATTGCAGATGGGAACTGCAGCCAAGAAATTAAAAGACGCTTGCTCCTGGGGAGGAAAGCTATGGCCAATCTAGACAGCATTCTAAAAAGCAGAGACAGCGACCTGTCAAAAAAAGTGCTATGGTTTTCCCAGTTGCAATGTATGGCTGTGAAAGTTGGACCATAAGAAAGGCTGAACGCCAAAGAATTGAGGTCAACAATCACTGTGCAGGTGGCACTACTGCAATTTGTTGTGAGCTGGGTTTTTTTTTGCAGGATTTCTAACACCATATTTCACCAATTAAAATAATACCAAGAGGAAAAAAAGAACCTTCAATATAACTTTCAATTTGTTTGCTGAAGATGAAATTGGGATGGATTGGGATTTTGCCATTCCCCCCACAAGCAGCTAAGACTGGTACTGTCTTTTGAGTTGAAGAGGAAGCAGGAAATGGCTTTTTGAACATTGTTAACTTTATTAATTTTACTCGTGGCAGTGGCTTTGGGCCTTAACCAGCAGGCTTAAGGCTACTGTTTCTTTAAGTATTCTGAAAAAAAAAATACAATGTGGTGTTTGAAAGTTGAAGCTATTTTTGTAAAGGTAGTCTTTTTAAAAGTTTTCTTAGTTAAAGCAGATTTTTTTTCCTGCTTGAAATTATGTTCCTGGGCTAGCAGAGGAAATATAACTACATAAAAAAAATCAAGGAAACTATGAAGAA
This sequence comes from Calamaria suluensis, assembly GCA_032468135.1. Taxonomy (NCBI): domain Eukaryota; kingdom Metazoa; phylum Chordata; class Lepidosauria; order Squamata; family Calamariidae; genus Calamaria; species Calamaria suluensis. The sequence continues at coordinate 31,572 of JANHFP010002271.1, read as the reverse complement.
TCCAGGTACTTTTTGGCACTGTAATTTACTATAGTCTGACTTTGAAAAAAAAGACCAGGAGGCAGATAGCAAAACACAAAAAAGGTTTGTGCAAAAGAAGTCATCTTATATAATTCTTATAAAGGAATGCAGATCATTGGTAAAAGCAAGATCAAGGCAAATAATCTCTATTATTTTGGTTAACCATTCAGTGCATTGCTTCTTTTTTCTCATGACAACCATCAACAGGGGAATAAAATAAATAATTCAGCTCCATGTTTCAAATCAGAAGCTCAGTGACCAGAGAGTAAAAAAAAAGAAATAGGCAAGATCAGAAAGTGTTCAGCTGCAGTCACTTATTCTTTTAATAGCTAACCTGAAGGAGTGTAGGAATCCAAACTGAACTTCAACTAACTTTGATAGAGAATATTAGAGGATTAACCAGAACTTTGTGTGGGGTGGTGGTGGCAGGGCTCTTGGGTTTGTTTCGTTTTTCTTTTTTACAACTTTGTTCAGTACACAGTGCACACTACTACTGTTTTGTAAGACCTTAGAGCCACAAGCACAAAATCCATTTTGAAAAGTCAGCAGTAAAATACAGCAGGTAATTCCTTTCTCAACATGGTTCCAGGGATTTGAGCATTTGGAAAAGAATTGGAGTTACTCAGATTTAAATCCCCATTGAGCCATGAAGTTTACTGGACAACCTTGAGACATTTCCCCTTATTTCTCAAGCTTACGGATCTCACAGAGCTATTATAAGGATAAATCAACATCTGTTGAAGAATGGTGGATGGCAAGGTAAGTTCCTGGAAGAAAAGCAGATATGTAATAATTAAACCTCTGGTCTACTACCACTCAATGTGTATTAAAGTTACAGAAGGATAACTATATATTTTTTTTAAAAAAATTGAGGTGCAACTCAAGAAGAGGAGGAGCAGGATTAGGATTAATTTATTTCCTGATAACACCCCTCTTATCCTACTTAATGAAAACATGCAGCCTGTTCTCTTTCTAGGTGTATCCAGATGGGTCAGAGTACTGAGGCTCCAGAAAATATCCCCTAATGAAAAAAGGCAGTCGCCCCTAACGGGCGCACATTTTGCCTATTTTCACAGTGAGATGCATGGAAGAAAATCTGATTCATGGAGAGAAATTCAACCCTTTTGTGTTATTCAGTGGATGGTATTTCAGCAACCTGAAATAGCGAATGCTATTTCAGGTTGCTTTCAGGGAAGCTAGGTTATTACTGACTGGCAATTCACAGTTGAAGTGTGCTGTTGACTTAATCATTTGCATTTGGTCACCTTTATTCTGCTGTCTGACTTTCTTTTATTAAAACGTGGCTTTTAGTTGTGCTTCACTGATGTTTTATGAATTGTACAAGTTCCCTTAAAAAGAGTTCTGTATATCCTAAATAGAAGTGACCTAGAAGAATTGTGAAGAAAATGAAGGAATTCAAATGAAGGTGGATGTGCGGGTGTGCACACAGTTGGACTTTATATTTGTACCTGTGTTCTCCCTCTCTCTCTCTCCCCCTCCCTCCCCTCGCTCTCCCTCCCTCCCTATTTCTCTCCCTCTCTCTCACACACACATGCACATGCCAATAGTGGGTTCCAATCAGTGTTACTACCAGTTCTCTTTGTGTACTCACTTTGTGCATACTTTGCACACATGCAAATGTGCACACCAAATGTGTGCTCCACGCATGCGCATTACATTTTACAACAGCTGAGACATGGCAATCTGCTCTTCTGCGCCTATCAGCTGGGCTAAAATGGAGGAAAAAAAGGTAAAAATAGAGCCGAGGCTGGCAGGAGGGCCCACCTCGCAGGTGGAGAGAACCGGTTCACTTATGCAATACCATCATCATTACCAGATCACATGAACCAGGAGCAACCCACTACTGGCACTCCCACACAAACACACACGTTACTTGATTTTGCAGTTTGGGGCAGGCCCAAAAGCTAAAATAATTGGGACTCAATTGTCAGAACAAATCTCCATCTGATTCAATTCCAAGCCAAGAGAAAGACACTGGAAACATGAAGGCTGATTGGAAAGATGGTTTAATGATGAAGTGGAACCACATGAATTCTGGGTAGCTGACTACATGGACTTGAGAGTGGGTGGTATTTATACTTTCTCTTGGGCTTTGCACTTGAACTTCCTGTTCCTGTGCAAGAACATGTATTCTATTGGCTGTTGTAGGGGTCATAGCTGGCTCTGTAAGTTGTCTGAGCTCTCAGGTTTAGTGGAAATTTGTTACTCTGATGCAATGTCCTTAGGAAATTGCGCAATGTAGTGAGCTCTGTGTTTTAGTAGGTCAATTCTGTTATGTCCTGGAGTGTCATGTCTTAATCCCATCATTCTGGAGCATAAGATCTTTTGTTTTGTAGATAGGGTGGCCCAATCTTTCTTAATGGGCAAAAATATCTGCTGGGGCTATTAAGAAAGATTGGAGCTGTCTCTTTCTGTCTCCAAGAGCACGTTTCTCAATTCCCCCTTTAGGGAAATATAATATTCTGCCTTTTAAATATTTCTCAAAATACTTCATTCTTCTAAGAATGGGGTGGTTTCTAACTTTCTACATTATCACATTGACATTAATAGGAATGAGTGAGTCTAAGGGGTACTTTATTTATTAGGATTAGGTGGATCTTCTTTGTATTTTAAATCTTATTTAGTTTTCCTTTGTATTTCTTTCAAAAATTAATTAGAATTTAAATGTCTGTGAGTTGGTAGTTTACCACTGAATTTTGACAGAAGGATCTCCAGAAGGTCTGAAGATCAGCTTTAAATGTTACTGATTTAGAGGAAGTCCTCATTTATCTGTAACTCTTAATAATTTTGATACCCAGTCCACTATGTCAGAAAATTCTTCCTGTTCATTCTCTTTCTCATAATGTCATTTCAAGGCCCCTGGATCTTCCTTTAGGAATTCTTATTCTTTTGCTTTTGTCCATGAAACTGAGTTTCTCCATAGTGTCACTGTTAAAATAGTTCTTGGGAGAGGAAATGTGAGAATTGCTTTACATGCCTTGCTGTGATCACACAATAATTTGATTAAGTAGCAGTGGTACTTCCTCCTTAATGCCCTCTCAGAGCAGGTGATCTAACCATCTCAACGGTGGCATCACTTAGGACTAGTATCAGATGGAGATTCTAAGTCTATGCAGTCTAGGCCTCCATAGTTCAGTTTCCATCTTTCGTGCCTTTGTATTCTCAGAGGCCATTCTTTTTCCCTACATACCTCACATATTTGGTATAGATACATAAATAAAATATGTGGAAGGTATTCTAAGAGTCTTAAAAAGATGTAAAGAGAGAATGGGACTACAGAAGAAAGCAGGGATGCAGAACACACTGCAAACTCTCAACTCTCTTTGGTAACATCATTTTCCAGTAATGACTGATGATGGCTTTTCAAAATCTTAGGATGTTGGTTGAGAAGGAATTGGGGCCTTTTACATGCCAAGTTCACATCATCCCATCCTTAAAACTATAAAATATAATACAAGTAAAACCCGTAGTTCATTTAGAAAGAAAATGATTGCATATAGGTTCTAAAGAGGTTGCCATCAAACCTCTAAATGCAAAGTTAAGCAGAAATATTTTTAAGGCTGTCATTGAAATGACAGTATTAAGGGTGGGTTGTCATTGGGAATAACCAATCTAGCCATTAACACCTAATTATTATAATTATATTGGATAAAAAAACAAAATAGGAAAATACTGTGCTCTCAGCATGGCTATCATGAAATCATGAAAGACTGTGACATCTGAACACTTACGTGTGTGACTAAGCCAATAATTTCACATTCCCTAGAGTTTGATATATGAAATGCAAAACAAAATAGACCACCAACCATGGGAAACCTTTGTCAGTTAAGAAGCATGGTGATACTGGGAACTTTCTTATTTTATTCCTATTACCCCAGATATTTACAATGGCATTTTTATTTACAGTCACAAAATAATCCTACAATGAAGAAGTTGTCACTCCACTGTTCCCCAGATATGCCAAACTGTGATTCCCATCCTCAACCTTAATTATCACAGTGATTGGTTTGGAGTACGGGAGCTGTATGACATAACATCTGATTGGCAATTGATTGTCACCTCCTACCATAATAACATACTAATGTTGCACTGATCTTTGCATAATTTTTCATTTATTTGTTGCATTTACTTTCTGTGACAAACATTTTCCTTTTCAATGAAATTAAATTCTGGGATTCTGAGGGGAAAAATCCTTCATATTTCAACCAAAGTAAAGTTTTGTGTGGTGGCTTGATCACAATAATACTATTGTGATCAATATGTTTGCTAGCATAAGTCATTGAGATTGATTTGTTTGCTGAATCTATCAAGCAGAGCGTTTGACAGGTCAAGAAGAGGTAGTATCTGTTTCTAAGAGGATTGACTCCTCATATACATGCTTAGTTGAGAGCAGCTTTTGCCAGCCTTGTGTCTTCCAGCTGACTTTGGATTCCCTGAGTCAGCAGGGCCTATAGCCAAGCTGAAAAGAAATTCTGAGTGGTAATATTTACAATGATTTCTTAATGGCTATCCCTGGGGTGTCCTCTGTACCCAACCTTTCCACTCCTGTGAAAATAAGGAAGGTTGATTTAAAAGATCTGTATGTCCATCCATCTCTAACCCAACAATAAAAAAATAACTATAAAATTATAAACAATAAGGGGCATGCATAAGAGCACCAGCTGCCTACCATTCCTGTCCTAATGTTTTTCTTTATTTGTATTCAATTTATATCCAATTTATACTAATAAAACCACAGAATCAAAAAAAAAACCCCACAGCATTTGAAATCATCAGTTTGGACACGGGGGAGGTGATGAAGGGAGATCAGCAGACAAGGGGAGGGTAGAAACCCTTTGCCCCCCTGAAGATGACCGGGGGGCACATTGCCCAGAAGGCCGAGATCACAAGATAATAGATGATTGTAAGAATTGGTGCTTGTTAAGAGGTGAAATATATTTTGGAAATGGAATTTAGTTTACGTTTGTGTTACATATTTAAAGTGTCGGAGCAGAGATAGTTCTGCTGTGGGTCAATGGAACATTTAAAATGTAAAATTTATGATGTGATATAAAATTACAAATAAAATTGTGTGTTTAACATTAGAACATGCAATCTCGAATAACAAGCTGTTGTACTAAAATGGAGTTTTTACCCCCTACCTTTTCCCTATTGCATGGAAAAAAACAATAAAAATGTTTTATGAAATCGTCAGTTTGGGATGGCCCACAAGCAGCCCCAGCTATTCCCATTCTGTTCCAGAGCCTGGGTGAAAACCAAGTTTTGATGCCCTTCCAGAAGGCTAACATGCCTCTGAGGTCCTGCTAGTTGGTAAGGTTTCAGGGAAGAGACCTGGAGGGTCCTATCCTATCCGATCTGATAAAAGGGCAGATAATTTCAGAAAATAAACAGGCCTAATAAAGAAAAATACAGGAGTGGGAAAAAGCTGGCAGTAGAATTTTGGAAATTTAAATCCTGTATAAGGAGTTAGGGGGGTTTATTTTTAATTAGTACACACTGGCAATTTTTTTCTTAATATATAACATTATTTCATGCCTTTGGAAGCCAGCTTCTTGTGATCTCATCAGTGCCAAAGAAAAGTTCGGCATTAACAATGTAAGATGACAAAGAAGGATAACTAGCAATTACTGACATGCATCCATGCAGCTATTCATTTAGGGCACTTCTCCTTAGGGAGAAAAATAACAAAAGCATAGATTTCTCTTCTTCTAACAAACAAAAGCTGTTCTTTTAAAATGTCAGTATGGTGGGTGATTGTCTTAATAGTAACATGGAGGGAAATGTCTAGATTGGCAAATAGTTTTTTGTTTGTTAAAATGTGTCCCTCCCGTCTCTGGATTATCTCAATAGTGTTATCTATATACTTGGGGGCTAGTTAACTGAGCCTAGTTTGCAAACTTCCTTTTTGTTTGAACCAAACATGTTTTAGATGAAATTCATTCGTGCACTTGCCATTATTGAAAAACAAAACAAAAACAATTACCATTAAGGCTTTTCATCCTTCTGAACATCTGGAGAAACCAACTGCAGTATAGAAAGTTGGATTGACAATCAAAGCACGATGGCTGAAGATTATTCTTCCCAAGTTCTTTCATTTCAGATTTTCCTCAATTTACAAGTCAAAAGGTCTTTAAAATATTTTGAAGTTCATAAGCTCAGCTTTATTTCTTTTAAAGATGCTATTTTTGTGTGTGTCTCAAGTTGTTTCATAAAGCCTATGCAACGAATGATAACATTCATGGCAGTAAGAACAAATGGATTCTTCATTGTCTTTTTAGAGTTCTAATGCTATTAACAATAATCAGTATAAACTGAGTCAGCATGTAGCAATTTTCAGTTATGTGAGTTTACTTATCCTGTTTTCTCCTATGAAGTGAAAACTACATGAACTTGTCCCAAATATTTACTTATTTAAGAAAATGTATATGGATGCCCAAATTAAGGTGACCAGACATCCCGCTTTTCGTGGGATAGTTCCGCTTTTTAGGAATTTGTCCCGCGTCCTGCGGCATTTTAAAAAAGTCCTGAGTTTTGAAAAGTTAGGCTGAGCGTGGCTGCCAAGCAGGCACGGAAGGCAGAGGAGGTGCTGAAGCACAATTGAAAGGCTGACTCTGCTGCTTAGATACGCCCCCTGACCACTCTGGCAATGCCTCCTCCCTCAGAGACCGCCAATGGTGCTCTCCTCCCCACTCACTCTCAGTTTCCCATGGCCGCCTCCATGTGTGCAAAGACAAAAGACATATTGTGTGCGCCCCAGGCATGGAGTGAGTAAGGGAGGGAGGAAGACGTCTGATTGAGCAGAGAGGAGGGGAGGAAGGGAGGAAGGAAAGGAGGGAGATGAAAGAAAGATTGAAAGAAAGAAAGAAAGAAAGAAAGAAAGAAAGAAAGAGAGAGAAATGGAGAGAGGAAGAAAGGAAAGGAGGGAGGGAGATAAAGAAAGAAAAAAGAAAAGAAAGAAAGAAAAAGAAATGGAGGAAGGGAGGAGGGAAAGGAAGGGAGAGAGATGAAGGAAAGAAAGGAATTTTTAATTAGCGCCTGCATCTTATTCAGGGAAACAAGGAATGTGGTTTTAAACATTAATATAGTAAAGGTCTTGGCTGGTTGAGCCAGCCCCCCCCCCCCAAATCAATGGTGTCCCACTTTACCAATGTTAGAATCTGGTCACCTTAGCCCAAATCAGTCTCAGTGACTCCAAACAGCTTATAAGGGTAAAACGTATTGCAAAAAGCAGTAACCCTCCAAGACATGTGTGTAATATTAAAATTTTTCCCAACACAATGCTTGTTTAATTTAAGCAGTTAAAATGTCTCTGTGCTGCCTACAGGAGTGAAAAAGGGAGCTCACGGGAAAGTCTTGGAGGTTCAGGAGGATTTGTAGTAACATAGGGAAAGTCTGTCACTTTCAGAAATTGCGCAGGATGCGGGACTTTTCCCAAAAAAGCGTGTATGTCCTGCAAAAAGCGCGACGGATGGTCACCTTAACATAGAACCATCTGGCTTTTTTCTATCTCATATTCAGGGAAATGGTGTGACGAATGCTATAATCTTCATGGTTTTATTGAGTTTCCACTGGTTTGACTGGACTTATATTATCACTTTTATAGAGCCTAATTTAGTGAGCAACAGTTGTTCAGAGATCCTGCTTCGCCATACTGGATCTTAAGAGTATAGCTCTTTCCTTCATACAGAGACTTATCAGCAGTTGCTTTTTCGGAATTCCTCAGGGTACAATTTAATGCAGAAAGGGTTCCTTCAAGATAGAAAAGTTATCTTGTAATACCTCTAGTCCATAAAGTTTTATTAGAAGGGTTTGCTGTTATTTATATCTTTCCCCCTAATGGACATCATTCTATGGAAACATAGCCAAAGATGGGGCGATCAGGCTGATGTTCAAGGATAATAATTCTCACAAGAGGTGAAATGACTGAGGAAAAGCGAGGGTGGGTTGGGTTGTCCATTTCTGTTTTTATTGGTTCAACCTTCAGTCCAGGCCTGGTGGTTTCGCATCTCAGGTAGAATAATAAAATCTCCAAGTAGAATTTAGTGAAACTTTGAGAATGATATTGAATGGTTGTGGAGAGCTTTTACAAATGTCCATTGCAGCTTGTTATTCTCTTCATTGAGAAGATAACACACATTTTATGAAGCCTGCTTTGTTTTGGTGAGTTCATTACCTATTGTATATCTTGGCAATAAACATTCTGCTTCATATACGCTGAATGGTTCAATAAAAATAAAAGAAAATGCCATGAGAGACATTTCTGAACAACATCTGTGTTCCTCCACTTGTCAGGAAAACACACATGCACACATTTTAAATAGAAAAATTGAAACTATCAAGCTGAAGGGCATATTTGCTCAAGCAATTTGGTCTAAATCAAATATTTAAGGGTCAAGATTAGGTTGGAGAGGATTTATTTCCTAGCTTCCTCACTTTTTCTTTCCCTTAAATTTCCTGCACCTATCATCAGTTATGTTAACTTGTGTTTGTATTTCTCATGGTAAATGCTAAGCCAATGGTCATTTCAAGCCCATTTGAAGTGTTTATTTATATGTCCTACCAGTTAGTATTAATAGCTAACATTGATAATACCACGTATATAACACCAGTGTACTGTTAAGACTATTGTGGGAAATGAAAAAGAAAGAAGGATCCTAGGAGAAAGGTACTTAATCCAATGATTTCAGGATTCCAATATAGTCTAGCAGGACTTACAAATATTAAATGCAGTACTACTTGCTTCTTTTGGTAAAGCTATGTGAGAAGCCCCCCTCCCTGAAGA
>JANHFP010002267.1:166709-181197 GCA_032468135.1 Calamaria suluensis | reverse complement strand
ATTGATTTGGAAAATTGGCAGAACCTATGGGAAAAAAATATCAAAATTACATTGGCGGCCTCATATAAAGGAAACCTGTATAAAATGTTTTACAAGTGGCACCTCCCACCCATGAGATTGGCAAGAATCAGTAAAAAAAACACTCTTCAAGATGTTGGAAATGTGAGGTGGCTCTAAAATCTTATCATATGTGGTGGGAGTGCCCACGAGCAAAAAAATTGGTTAGAGGAGATGCTAACGATTAAAATAGAAGTCAAACCAGAATTGTTCCTATTGAGAATGATAGATGTAAAATGTAATAAAAATGCAATTTATTTAATACTGCACATATTAACAGTTGCAAGGATAGCTTTCGCTCAAATATGGAAAGATAAAGAAACACCCTCGGAAGAAATACTAATACATAAAATCCTCAACTGTGCAGAAATGGACAGTTCTTAATGTACAGTAAGTCTTCCAGACTTACACTGGAACTTGAAAACAAAAGGCAATCAACATACTATGAAATCTGGACTAAGTTTTATGAATGGCTAGATAAGAGGAAGAATGCCAAGAAGATGTAGCAAATATTTAGAGATATATATGTCAGTGTATTTAGAACTAGTAAATGAGAGATAAATTGGCTGTATATGGTTAGTGTCACTCTATAGTTGACATGGAAGAAATTTGTATATAGGTTGAGAAATATATCATTTATTGACTTGAACTAGACAGAAATGTTAGGAGCTAGAAATGTCAAACCACGTCCATTGTTTTTAAATTTTGAATTATTAATAAACGTTTTAATAAATAGAATAGCCTTATATATTAAAAATCATTGGATTCTAAATAGATATACTCAGATGAGGAAGGAAGAATATTGATGGTGGAAATAATCAAAAATATTTTAATAATAGCAATATAATAATAGCACTGAACAATAAGCAATTTTTTTACACAAGAAACAATTGGAAATGGAATATCAAATATTTGCCTTCTTGGAGATTTTAATGCAATTGTGGATGAAACACTAGGCTAGTGATGGCTAACCTTTTTGCCATTGCATGCCAAAACCAGGAGTAGTGGGTGGGGGTCACATGCATGTGTGACCACATCCATAGTTCAATGCCCTCTGTGCCCCACCCACCTCCAGGTATGTGCATGTAACCCCCTTCAGGCTCCCCACACTTTTGGCATGCGACGGCAAGAAGGTTACCAGTGGGTCCGGTAGGCCCATTTTTTTGCCCTTAGAGGCTTTCTTGGAGCCTGGGGAGGGTGAAAATGGACTTCCCCACCCCATTTTCTTACTTCTGGTGGACCTGGAAGGCCAAAAATCAGCTGTCCAGTACACACATGCATGAGTGTACTGGACAGAGCAATGTTTGAGTGCCCACAGATATGGCTCTATGTACCACCTGTGGCACATGTGACATAGATTTGCTATCATGGCACTAGACTAAAAATGCACTAAATTAGAGGGGAAAGGAAGAAAGAGACTACTTAAGACATTTTTTTTTAAAATGATAGAGGAAATTTGTATAGATGTTTGGAGAGAAATAAATTTGAAAAAGACCTACTACACATTCAAATAGAAACAAATCATGCTCTAGAATTGATATGATATGAATGTTCCCAGAATTAAGAACTAATATACTGGAGGGGGAAATAGAACTTAGTGTTTGGATTGCCCACAATCCAGTAAAATTGATTTGGAGAGGGGTAAAGAACGTTAGGTAGATATTGAACCAAGCCAATTATTTATCTTTAAGAGATAAAGAATTCACAGTACTTAGTCGTTATAACTGAAGTTAACAGTTACTTTTTTGCAGGATCCAATCTGGATCAGTCACCAGAATCAGGTGGTTTAGTCTTCTGAGCTTTCAAATTCATGCTGGAGCCCATCCTCAGAGAACTTCTCTCTGCATTCAGACATTCAGACAGTATATACATACATCTCAGCTTCTACATTATGGTAGAGGAAAATTCTCTGGAATGGGAACTTGAATACAAAAACTTGAAAGAATAAACCTCTGATCCTCGGGACCAACCCAGATTGGATCCTGCAACATTATTCAGAGACATGTATATATTATCTGTGAGTTGCTTTTTTTGGCACCTCTCATAATGAGTAAGATGGAGATAAGAAAAATATTTATTATGGATTAAAGAAGATGCCACTTCTACACCCGTTGTACATTGGTTTTTTCTCAGCTGTTTTTAGTTAGTTTTAATCTTAATATTTATATTTTTCATGTTTATATTATAATTTTTATTTCATTGTAAGCCGCCAAGAGTCTTTCACATTATATCTCTTTTCTCATTAAGATCTCATGCTATGATCCAAATATATGCTTTTAGAAAAATGCACTATTTGTGATTGAAAATAGTGCCTCTAATGATAATTTGACTGGTAAATTGGGAGATAAATATTAAATATGTGCATTTTAAATGTAAAGGTATTCTATAGCATTGTGCTACCCTGAGGTTTGCTCAATATTCACTTACCGTCATCTCTGTTATTAGATTAGTTTGGAGTTGATCAGCTGGAAAGGAGCACTGTTGGCTTGTGTGAGGTTCTCTGCATTTCAAGATAGACTGGTGAGGACAAACACAGATTAACTTTACACTTCATTGAAGGATTTGGAAAATAAAATGGTAGTGTAAAAGTCATATTCATATTATATCACTATATAGATTTGGAAGGAATATTTTTACAAAGATATAAAAATAAATTGGTGTATAGACTGAAACATGTACAAGCATTGCGTATACATTTAGTCACATCTTATTTAACTTTGGCTAAAAAGGGGATTAAAAAAGGGATAAAGGGATTTTTTAAAAAAGGAAAGGAGTGGATTTTACTCCATTAGTCATGTCTGACTATAGGGAATAGTGTCATTGAGCCAGCACTGTTGGAAGACATTTCTTTGGTTATGTGATCAGCATGACATCATGGAGCATTGTTACCTTCCCACCAAAGGGTTTGTATGCTTTCAAACTGCTAGGTTGTCAGGAGCTGGGCAAGGACCAGAGCTCACCCAGTTGCATGGTGCTCAGGTCTTGAACTTAGGCTGCTAGCCAACTAGCCCAGTGTCTTAACTGCTGAACCACTGCGCCGCCTCAAGTATGCTATTTTAACGGATAATGGAAATAAAACTTTGACTGTGGTACAATCTAATTTGTGCTGGTCCTAATTCATGTAGTGATTTCTTGGTCTAATGATAATCTGAATTTGAATCATTAAGCATTGCAATTTATTAGTTTATTTTCCTAGTAGTGGGAAAGGAGAAGATAAGTGCATAAATTTGTGATGTTGTACCTGAAATGTATTGCAGTGGTGTCTTGTTGAACAAACAAACCTAATTCTTCAGGGATTTATGTAGAAACTTGTGTACTTTGATATTTCTGAATTTTATAGTGATTTTCTTTTACAATAAAATGTTTATTGAATTTACATTTTATTATAGTTAGTATGACTATTTTTATTAAGCAGTAGTTGTATTGTTTAAATATATTCAGGTCTCTCTCTGAAGCAAGGGTGCAGAATTTGGTTTATTTGTTTTGGTTCCCATATGAGAAAATACATTGAAGTCCATATGCTAGAAAGGGATGCGAGCAAAGCCAATTTTGGGGAAAGGTCTTTTGAGTTATTATTAGTAAATTAAATGTGTCTTCAGTCTTATCCTTTCTACCCTGAAAGCTCTGCAAGCTACAAAAAATGTGCTAATTTTTTTTTATTTGCAAGCCCACTTTTTGTATCCTCTATTTTTGTCATAGTTTCTTGTTATGAATTTTACAATATGCCACTCCAAATTAAATGCTGTTTTAAATTAGTTTATAATACATAAACTAATTTATCCTTCTGTCATAGACTATATGAAATTATTTTTCCTAATATTGTGTTGAATGGTATGCTGAATTGACTTTGCGTGCTAGCTAGATAACTATGTCATATATGCCCCAAAAATACTTTACTCACTTTCTGGACAACAAGCCAGGGAAACAAAATGCCCTCCCCCAAAAGCTCATGGAAGTGGGAGAGAAATCCAAGCAGTGAATGGAGCTTAATTACCTCCACTCTCAAGCATGTTAACAAAATGTGATTCTACTTTGACATTTCCCAGTGGTCAGGAAACCAGCACCCCTTTTTATGAGTCAACCTCTGATTTTATAAGCCTAGCCACAGTTCAGAAACTTAAAGTACCTACAGTTCCTATGAAATCTTCATTGCCAGTGATAACTATTGATGGCCATATTTTAAAAACAGGCTCCATTACTCATGCCACAATGACTTTGAAGTTAACAATAGATCAGCATTCTGAAGAGTTGACCTTCTTTGTAGCAGATGACATAGATCAGTGATGGCTAACCTTTTTGCCATTGTGTGCCAAAAGCAGGGGGTGCCCGTGGGGGTTTGCACGTCCACGTGCCCACACCCATAATTCAGTTTGCCCCACCTTCCCTAGAAAGGCTCTGGAGCCTGGGGAGAGTGAAAAAGGGGCCTTCCACACAGCCCCAGGCCCTCCAGAACCTGGGAACAGCCTCTTTTCCGACTTCTAGTGGGACCAGAAGGTCCGAAAATCAGCTAGCCAGCGGCCACATGTGCATCAGAGCTGAACTTAGGAGAACGCTCGCGTGTCTACCGACATGGCTCCACATGCCACCTGTGGCACCCATGCCATAGATTCGCCACCACTAAGCCATAGCTTGTTAAGTAAGCAACTGTGGCTGATTCCTACATTATGCCAAGTTATAAAAATCATAGCTTTCAGCTAACTAGAAAGTACTCTTTGGTGGATCTCCTAGCAGGGAATGATCAAATTGACTACTAAGCCTCACTCTATTAGGAGTATTTGCCTCTTTGCTCAATAGGAAGCCAATTATTTTGAGTGGCTGAACCAAGGGGTCTGTTTATGGTTATTCTACATTCTCCAACTTAGAGCGGGGGTCCCCAATTTTTCTGGGTCTCTGTGGACCAGTCACCAGTGGCAGTGGGGGAGGGGGAAGAACAGGCGATGGTTCTGTGCAAGCGGCTGGTACATGTGTATGTGTGCAACTCCATTTGTGCAAGTGGTGGATCCTTACATGCAAAGCTCCATTTGCACAAATGGACTTTTGCACACTCACCTACAACTTGTGTGGCCCAATGGTCCATGGCCCAGTACCAGCCTGCGGCCTGGGGGTTGGGGACCGCTAATTTAGAGATCATACATAAAGAGATTACTACACCACTTACATAGTAGCCAAATTTATTGCCTAAGTGATAAAAACAAAGGCAAAACTCACATCAAGTATAACTTGACAATCATTTTTCTTTTCTCTTAATTGGTTTTATCTGGTTATATCTATTGCTGATCCCTTGCTGTAAACAAAGTATTTGAATAATTTTATTGGTCTTAAAAGTCAGTTTCTTAGCAAAAAAAAAATCACTACTGGTTTCAGTTACAACTGTCCAAGTGTAGTTCTGGATAACATATTTTAAGAAGAATTCAGACAGATTGATACTAGGCCTAAAGAAATATAAGAAGGATGATAAACTGGAAATTAAGTGTTTAAAAGAAAATAGTTTTAAAGATTTAAATTGGGAAAGTCCCGCATTAAAAAAGTGAATAACAGACCTTTGGAGGTCTTCTAGTCCAGAGGTCTCCAACCTTGGCAACTTTCAGACTTGTGGACTTTAACTACTAGAATTCCTCAAACCCGTGATCAAACAGAAAACCCTACATCCCACCCTATTACATACAAATGGTTGCATGAAGATGGCAAGGCATGATAGTAGTGTCCAATTCTCACCTAGAATCCTACAATTGTCCCAGAATGCAGGACTGGGGACACACATCTTCTCTTACAGCAGAGATGGGCAACCATTTGCACTCTTTTGGCCTCTGTATTGGGAGACCTATAGTGGGTGTCATGTCATCAAAGTGGGTGGAACTGAAATTTTCTCCATGGTATTGTTTCCTGCATGTGGAGGATACAAAACTGGTGTTGTTGCTGTGTTAGAATGCAGTATTGCAGCCTGCCTGCCTGCCTACCTGCCTACTCTGTCTGTCTGTCTGTCTGTCTGTCTGTCTATCTATCTACACTATGATTTCTCTTCAAATTATATAAATCTTTTGCTTTCTGAATAGTTTAATAGCTACAGTTAAATAGTATTTTAAAGATTCAATTATAAGGAATGTGTAGCCATAACAACGCAACAAAGAAATATGAATCCAAAGAATATAAAAAAATGGGGTACAACTAATTGAGAAGGACTATGTAATCTTGATGCTTTCAGCTTATTCAATTAGTTCCTCATTTTCCAAATGCAAAGAAAATGATGACTAGTTCCATGCACTGCAGTTAGATCTAAGGCACAGTAAGAAATGGCATTGATTTTGGCTTAATGGGATATGCAAACTAAGTCAATTGTTAG
Organism: Calamaria suluensis; assembly: GCA_032468135.1. Classification (NCBI taxonomy): domain Eukaryota; kingdom Metazoa; phylum Chordata; class Lepidosauria; order Squamata; family Calamariidae; genus Calamaria; species Calamaria suluensis. Next base: position 174,800 of record JANHFP010002267.1, on the reverse strand, counting down.
CAATAAGACATATGAAAAAAGATGGCTTCCTGCAGTGTGTAGTCCATTCTATGCATTATCCTGTTGGCTATATGTAGACCTGTATACTGATGCTTAGAAATCCCAACTGGGCCAGACTCCATAGGCACATGAACATTTTTTTCATGATTATAGTAAATCTTTGCACTTTATAAAACTCTTTTGGGATACACTGCTGTAAAGTGATTGTATCTCCTAAACTATGCTTGCTGCAAAAACATGGCTATACTTTCCATTTATTTGAAATTGTTAAGCAAACATTATCAACATGCAAGCAGATAAAATAAAATCAAAGCTATTCTATTTCAGCTCCGCAGAATGACTTGAAGAGAGTACGAGTACCATCTTTCTGTAGATACATCTCTGGTCCCTTGGTTAATTTTTTTTGGGAGAATAGATAGGTGTCTGTCTTTCTTAGCTGTGAACAAGAACTGGCATAATCTTCCTAGGAACATGTGAGCTGTCATGTATCCTTTTAATCTGCAAAACCCCACAGCCAAATGTAGTGTCACATGCTGATTTTCCTTTTCTTTCAGAAAGCAGCTCTGGGATAGCTGACGGATTGTTTGCTCTCTTTTTAACACAGTCAAGATGCTGAATGCCCTCGGGTGATGGGAACCAATGGGAACCGAAGCAAGGCTGATGACCCAGTTCAAGTTCACCTTACAAAGCTTGAGCAGTCTGCGAGCAAGGCTCTAGAAGAGGATTATTCACACTGGCATTATATTTTTGAATGCATTTTCTTCTCGTGCAGCTGCAAAAGTCCCAACACTGAAGATTTTGCACAGAGATTTAAAGAGATTTAATTTTCTCCTCCTTTCTCTCTCCCACTTTTTACTCTTACTACCTAATTTCTTCTCTAGCTGTGGACTGTGACAGAACATTTATGTACTCAAACAATGCAGCACAAGGATCATATAGGTGACAAAAGGAGGATAAAGAAGCTGCTGTACAAAATCTGAACTCTCTCTAGATTGAAAGACAAAGCCATTTCCTCTTCCTTAAGCTAAACTTTGCGGAAATCATGAATTCTTTTATGAAATATTCCTGATCTATCTCAAAATAACAGATATTTATACATATATTAAAAAGGTACCATCACCATGCCTTCATAAAAAATAGCTCAAGGAAGTTTGTTAAAAGCTGCTACGTTCAGAAAATATTCCTGTTTTCTACTTAAAACACCAAGAGAATTATACATTATCTCTACAACAGATCATTTACAACAAATATATAGGTATAATCTGCATGTAAAATACTATGTAAGGGAATGGCAGGCTTGGCACATAATACTGAGTTGTAACACATAATGTAGAAAGCCTAGAACTAAGCCAATATACCTGATATTTGACAAGTACCAGAACTCAGATTCAGAGAATGATGAAAAGGATGGTTACTGAATTAAGCCCTCTAAGGAGTTCATTTGAAACAACATAGATTGACACCTACATGTGTTAGGTCCAATATAACTGGGACATCATTTGGATATCAACTGCTTACCAGGATGGTAAGTTGACGTTCCCCAGCACCTGAGAACCGGAACCTCCAGTAAATATACTTCTTGCAACAGAGAGGACGGTAGATCAATAACAAACTTATTTTGTCTTTGGTCTGCGGATATGCCTGGGTAATGAAGCCGGTGTTATCTTTTTTCCTGAAACTTCTTACTCCAAACAGCAGATGCTACCTCCACTGCAGAATATGTTTTCCTGCAGAGCAGCACTGGAAAAGCCAGTAATCCAGAATTTGCTTCTGCTCCTTTCTGCTTTACTTGTCCTGCCTCTGAGACCTGGAAATTAGCCACAGAGTCTGAATTCCCCTGCCAAGCTCACTGCATGCTGCCATGCAATCTTGACTTTTTCCGATCTGACAGGCCTGGTTTCTTCAGCCGCTTTCCAAGTTTGTCTCCAACTTCACTCTTCTACTTTTTAAATTTCCATACTATTTCTTGAGCATTTTAAAATTTCATTTACTATATTACTTTCTCTTTAACTTCTCACTTTCACTTTTCCCTTCCACCCATCTAAATATGTTAAATTGATCCTGGTGGAAATCTTCCTGATTAATTGAGCCATAGACGTCTTACCCAAAATTCTGCCTTGTGAGCATCACTATTTTAAAGTACATCCATATCAGATCAGGCATCACCCATATAAATGAGATTCTATTTTTTTTAAAATAAATGGGTGTGTGATAAAACCAGCCAATCACTGATCTAAACATGTTCAGTCTGAAAATTATCAACTAACATTTTTTAGGGATTCCAGGCTCATGTGAAATGGTGCACTCAAAGTTATCCATATCACAGAGGGTGGTACAAAACAGATGTCTGCTCTATAGCTGAGATCCCACCACTGTTTAACATTGGGAAAGCTACAAAGGTAATTACTACTTTTAAAGGGGAAAACGGGTTATAAGAACCATAGTGATTTAGACATTATCCTCCACCAACCTTAAAAAATGAAGGGGAACCCTGTAACAGCTAATGGATTTTGTGCAGGAAAATGTGTATTACTGTTATCATACTGTTCATATGGAAATAAAAATATTCCCATATGAATATTTAGGAAATGAAACTATGTAATTCCTCTATTGCTTCTTTTTAAAGCACTCCAGGTGGTAGCTGACAAAAGACCAGGAAGGGCACATCCATGAATTATAAGCTTTGATCAAAAAGCACAAAAGATTGCTTCATAAACAGAAAGAAAGAAGAAAGATAGAAAGAATAAAATGTAACAGCTGCTTTTAACCAGTGCAAGAACAGCATACATACTACAAGACATTCAAAGATGATGAGTGTCAAACCAGAAGCAGCCTGAATATTTATTTATTTATTTAGTCAACAAGAAGGAACAAGTAACAGTATAAACATAAACACTGGCACAAAATGGGCAGAATTAAAGATATAAATAGGCAAAACTTAGCCATAAACACATGGGATGATTACAAATGGATAGGAACAGTAGGACAGGGACGGTAGGCACACAGGTGCACTTATGCATGCCCCCTTAAGGAACTCTTTAAAAATGTGAAAGGTCCACAGTAGACAGTTTAAGGGAAAAAGCACAGGGATTAGCAAGAGCAACAACAGGATCAGGTAGGGTGTTCCAGACATTTATCACTCGATTACAAAAATCGTACTTCCTACGATTTTTTGCAGTATCCTTTCCCTGCCACAGAACTGGTAGTAAAAATTTTTGAAACCCACCACTGATATACAGTATATAAGAGCTGCAGTCTGTGTTGCAAGTGAACTTTGTTCTTCTCTTTCAAAAATGTTAAGCTTTTTTTTTTAAATATAAAAAGCTATTCTCTTCCTTGTATAAACATATTATTACCATAACATTATTATTTTGTTTCTATTTGCAGTTTGTTCCTGAGTGTTAGTTGAAATGTAAAATCAGCCACTGTGGGGCAATTTATCCTTAAATCTGAGAAAAGAATAAACACTTAAATTACTTCACATTGACTTGGCACCTCTCAATACAATTCATTTCTGTTAGCTTAGTCTTGTTTTATTATCTATGATAATGTGGTGAAATTTTATTTTACATTTTCAATATGGTGTGACAATTCTCATCGTGACAATGAAATTAGAAGTGGGTTGAATATTTATGTAAGGAAAATGAAGGTTAGTTTGTATATTACTTTTGTCATATCCGCTGTTGTACATGTACTCATGCCATATATATTTGGTTGCTTAGGGTTATGCTATCATGTACATAGACAGCTTAAAATGGATGGATGCCAGTTTAATGTATGTCACAGAAATCAAAAGTGGCATGGCAGACTGGAAGTAACATTACTCAGCAATAGTAGAACAACTATATGGATTGGTTGTAGTTGCATGGCTAATCCATCCAGAAAGCAGATGGTATCATCATCTGTATTTCTTTTCCTCAGGGTATTCTGTTTTCTACTCCTGAATGTTTGAAGACTCCTCACGATTTGGTAAAGCTATATTTACATGAATCCAGTCGTGTTTACCGTGACAAGATGGTTGATGACAAGGATTTGATTGTTTTTGATAAAATGCAAGCAGAGGCAGTGAAGAAGTTTTATGATGTAAGTGTTCACTCACCAAAAACAAAATGATTAATACATGTGTCGCAGAAAATCAAAGCTTATTAACCTTATAAGGTTCCTCCTCATCATGAAGAAGAAATATCGCACAATTTAGAAACCATTTATATTTTCTAAACTGTTCTGGGTGTTCTGGGGCTTCCTGCTTCTCTATCAGGAAACTTTGAGGTAAGATAATCCTTTGAAACATGTCTGACAAATAATCATTGCATATCAGGACAAAAGAGAAATATGTCATGCCTTTGCCAGTGTCCAACTCGGAGGATGAGGAGGAAGAGCTGGCAGAGAGCAGTATGGAGCAATTAGAGTTGGATAAGGAACAGGCTCCGACAGAGTCTGGGGAGCTGGGGGTGGAGCAGAGAGCGAGAGCTCTGAAGAGGGAACAGCACCCCTAGTAGACGCCAGAGAGAGGCGAAGGGACAAGAGGCATGGAGAATGTCTACTCAAAAGTAAGGATAGGTAAGGGGAGGTCTTATAAGGCAGATGGTGCAGATTGGCTTTTGCTGGGGTAAATTTGTGCTATTCACTTCATACTTACCGTGTCTCGTGTGTGCTTCTTATCTACTGCATGAGTAACCAGCTTATCTGAAGGTAATGAGCTTCTGGACTACAGCCAGTTCTCAGGCTGGCAAAGGATTAATCTTTTGATATTCCAAGAAGTGAAGTGAACTTCTAATTTAAGACAATTTGTTTTGGAAATCGTGGCCTATGTTTGTTTGAGGGGATTTCTGTTAATTGGTCTGTGCAGGATCATCACATATATGATATGTGTGGTCTGCAAGAAGGTTTGGCTGATGGGAAGATCCTAGCAGTGGTGGGTTGCTCCCAATTCGACCCGGTTTGGGCAAGCCAGTAGTGATGATGGTGAGGCGAGAGTTAACCTGTTCGCTTCGACTGTTACCTGGGCCCCATCACCCACCCCTGCACTATACCTAGCTACATTTGTTCTTTTTTAGCCCAGCTGATAGGTGTGGCAGAGCGGATTGCCGCGCCTCAGCTGTTCTGAAAAGTAATGTGCTTGCGCGGAGTGAATCGCACCCAAAGTGCATGTGTGAAGCGAACCGGTGGTAACACCGGTTGGAACCCACCAACACTGGATCCTAGGTATTACATTTTATTCATCCTTCTCTCTAGAGTTGAGAGACTTCAATGGCTAATGCTTGGTGACATTTTTATTTGCTGCATCTCTGCTGAACTGGAACACTCTGTTTTACTTTTTCCCCTTCTTAGGACATAGAGGAAACTTTGGAGCAGACCAAGAAGATGAATATCTACTGCCATTTTGCAAAAGGTGTAGGGGAACCCAAATACATGCCTGTCCAGAATTGGGAATCATTGAGCCAGATTCTTGTGGAAGCTCTGGAGAACCACAATGAAGTCAACGCTGCCATGAACCTGGTGCTGTTTGAAGACGCCATGTGCCACATGTAAGGACAGCTTTGATTTTCAGATGATTGTAATTTTCCTTAGATACTGTAGATCTTGGGTGGTATCCACAGAGGTAGGAACAATGGATAACCTTTTACAAAGAAGTCCTGAATTCACGGTCTCTACAGAGGATCTTAACATATTTTTCTCAATTTTTCAGCTATATAGAAGGAAGGGTCCATGTTTTAGCAGAATACCAATCTTCTTTCATTGATTACTGTCCTTCTAAGAAAGGGAGTGGTGTGATCAATTCTTGCAAGTGTAAATGAGGGCCAAATAATGCATTATTTTATGTAGTTGTACTACTTGTCAACCCTTATCCCAAAATTTAAGGACTCTGTTTCAGTTGTAAATGGGTTTTGTCCAAAGAAATAAATAATCTGTTTTGTGTGCACGTACTTTAGAGCAGTACACTACCTTCAACTTATTCTCTCAGCTGTTTGAAATACTTCCTCCATTAGAAAAAAGCACAAAGGACAAGCAGACTGTTTCTCCAACTCCAGGTAGCAAATTCAGTCATGCTCACAAAAGCAAACGATATGCATACTCCTTAGTTTTTGCTGCTTATATCTTTCTGTTGGAGGTGAGGTATCCTTTCAATTCCCACGCCAGAGGGCCTTGCAATTTAATACAATTGCACTGCTGTGCATGCTACGGGGCTTTTATTCCATTTGATTACTAGCAAGCATTTTATCTTCCGTAGCTCAATGTCAACCAGGTTGTATAAGGACCTGGTATTCAGTGTTCAGAAGCAGGTCCCCATAATGAATTTGCATGCTAGGCTTATAAAATAAACTTTTCTTTCAGAGACTCTCTGCCTAGTGCTGAGGCACCAGCTCTGTTCTTTCTAATAATACACTTCCTCTCCCTTGAAAATCAGACATTGTGACTAAGAACCAATTTGCATAACTCTTTATGGGGCTAAAATTTCAATCTGGGCAAAAGAGGGCTTGGACTTTTCATCTGAACAAATTGAAAATGCTCTCATTTGGGAGGGATCTATCTATTTGTCTGTCTGCTGTCTGTCTGTCTGTCTGTCTGTCTGTCTGTCTGTCTGTCTGTCTGTCTGTCTGTCTATCTATCTATCTATCTATCTATCTATCTATCTATATATCTAAAATTTAGGTAATAAAGGAAAATTAAATAGCATAATAATTGTAAAACAAACAAACCCAAACTTAGGTCTTGTCATTAAACATCTCAATTGAAACCCCTTCCCATCCCTATCAGAGCATGAAAAACTAATAGCCTATCTCCAATGCCAGTGTTCATAGTTTTCTAAAAGCCACTAAGCCTGGGGCTTTCTGTATCCCTGGGAGGGAGTCTTCTCCATAAGGTAGGTGCAATTAGAAAGAAGGCACATGTTTAGCACTCACCAGGTGAAAGTGTAGAAACAACTCTACCAGATTTGTTGGGATGGGCAGAAACCATCAAGGAAAAGCTACCAACTCCCAACCTCTTCAGTTGGCTCTAAAGGATATCATAACCAATGGTAGCAAAATTACTCAGAGATCAAGAAGGAAGAGAATGGGTACCTAGTTCTGCCCTAAGCATACCACAGGTGTTTCACAAGTATTATAAATGCTGTCTCACTGTTTTATCTTGGCCTGAACCTCAGTTTCAAAGGGTTCAGGTAGTTTCCTTCACTACCCTTGGAAACTGTTGGTTGCCCTCTTCTCAACAGCCTTTCCTAAAAAGGGTCCCTCTCTTGAGGACAGGGCTGACCATCATCTTCTTCAAGGAAGACAGAAGTACCCATTCTTGTAATGAGTCATTTTCCATCCTTTGAACTCATTAATGAGTGTCTCTCTAACTAGCCAGGGGAGACATGGACTAAGCACATAAGTGATAGAATTTAGCATTTGAAGACCCTCATCTATTTCCTCAGAAGTAATTGGGTCAAATTTAGTCCAGATAGGAGAGCAGATGAATTCCAATCCAAAATGGATCTGAGTGACTTTGTCTGTCAAACATTGAGTCTAATCTTCACAAGAACCCTGCAAGGGATTCTTCAATATCTGCTTCTCCACAAGGGAAGAAGTCACCAAAGTCAGCAGCTGGGCATTTATTTTCAGATCCATTTAATACAAGCAGGGCAAAATAGTACCTGGATTGAAAAGCAATGGCACTGAAGCAGTCATAGTAATCTGGCCTCTGCTCACAGTCTGGAAAATCAACTGTGAGCATGCCCATCCATTTAAAATGTTCATAATGATCTTTTTATAGGTTCTACATTAGGAAAGATTATTTATTTAAACAGTAGGGGCCTTTTGGATGGCAGCTTCATACTCCAACATTTTTAGCCTAAGGAGACACATCAAAATAATGTAAAAATCTTTCTTATTCCTCTTCTAAAAACACATTTGTTTAATGAATCCATAAAAACAACAACCCACATTTCTTTATTTTCCCGACTCAATTTTTATCTCATTGATAGTATTAGCATATCTATAATATTTGGTTTTATTTTTTGTGTGTGAGATTTGTTTTTAATGTTGGTTTATGCTGATCTGGAAGCTTCTGTTCATTAAAAAAATGTCCTTCAAACTTTATATGGTACCC
>JANHFP010002267.1:148023-162661 GCA_032468135.1 Calamaria suluensis | reverse complement strand
CTGCCTGGGCAGGGGGTTGGACTAGATGACCTCCAAGGTCCCTTCCAACTCTTATTCTATTCTATTCTATTCTAGATTACTATACTTAGGCTTTAAAGTATAGCCACAGAAGTGACAGAAATGGGATCTAAGGCAGCTCCAACTTAAGTTGAGCTTTTATGTACTTCCCAAGTACAATGCAAACTAGCTTTGATTTGTGATCCAAATTGCAATTCTATACAGCCTTTCCTGAAGTAAATCCCAAGAAACTCAGTGGGTTTTTTTTTCTGGGTTGGATTTTATTGCTAGTCTCATAGATTTATGAAAGTAAGTTCCTTAGATACGAACAGTGTAAATTAAATCTGAAAGACCAGACTATTGTTAAAACAATTGAGGAAATAGGCATTCGGTTTCCATCTGGTGCTTTTAATATTTCAAGTGCTTAGTTTCTTTGAGTAGGATTCTTATTATTTTGTCAATAAAGCCTAGCAGAATGGTTTTGCATCAATTTCAGTTGGACACTCACTTTGCTAATGTGCACAATGTCACATTAGATTATTTGTGTAAGCTACATAATGCAAAAGCAGGAGTTTTATTTCCATCATTATTTAATCCCTTAATTCAATGAATACAGAGATAAAATGGTACTTGGTGAAGCCTTTAAATATATAGAACTAGGTATTTACACCTATATGTCAAACGTTTTATAAAAAGGATTTTCCAGGATGAAGAGAAAGATTGCATGTGCATATATGACGTGCAAGAATAACTAAGGCTTTCAATCAAGTTAGCATTGTTGCATTTGTTATTGTGTATGGCAACATACAATAGTCCTATAAAAGATTATAATCCATTGCATACATACCTGTGACTAAGATCCAGAGAACATACTAGGTTTGAGTTGTGTAAATGTTCAGAGGATTATGCTATCAATTGTATCTAGTACTCTTAAAGGAAAAGAGAGAGAGCAAAAAAATTGAGAAATAAATCAAATTTCAGGAAGATGTTTATTTAAGAGAAACAGCCATTTTCTTAGTTTAAAAAAATCTTTAACCTGTAAAGTATTATTATGTTAATTTTCTTGTTTTCTTCTTTGTCACTCAGAAACTTTAGACCAGGAATATTTTAAGCAACATTTCTTTTTTTCATGATTTGATCAGGAGTGAAATCCAGCATGTTCTGACAGGTTCTGGGGAACCGGTAGCAGAAATTTTGAGCAGTTAGGAGAACTGGCAAATGCCACCTCTGGCTGGCCCCAGACTGGGTTGGGAATGGAGATATTGCAATATCCTTCCCCCAGGAGGATATGGGAGAATGGGGGATTCAGCAGTATCCTTTCCCTGGAGTGGGTATCCTTCCCCTACCACGCCTACCAAGCTACGCCCACAGAACCAGTAGTAAAAAAATGGATTTCATCACTGGATTTGATCATCAGTTATTTTCAATTTTGGAATCCATACATCCTGCTACCAGGAATGACAGTATTGGCTAGCCCAAGGGTCTCCAACCTTGGCAACTTTAAGACTTGTGGACGTCAACTCCCAGAGTTCCTCAGCAGCATAGCTGGCTGGGGAATTCTGGGAGTTGAAATCCTCCAGGCTTAAAGTTGCCAAGGTTGGAGATCCCTGGGCTAGACTATATCAGAGTTTTTGATAGTGACACCAGAAATGAAACTCTTTTTTCAAATGAAATTATACTGGTTCTTATCTGTGTGCGTGTGCGTGTGCGTGCATGCATGCGTGTACTCCTAGCCTGGACAAGTCCCTGCAGTTTTCTTGGTATGATTTCAGAAATGATTTGCCATTGTTTGCTTCCTAAGTCTGAGAGTGAGTATCTGGCCCAAGATGGGACTAGAATTCTCCTGGTTTCTAGTCTGATGCTTTAACTGCCACACTAAACTAGGGATGGTCCCACACTATGGCTCCTTTTGAAGAGCAGATGTCAGCCTTTGCTAGAAGGGCCTTTGCTCAAATTTATATTGTGCACCACTTAGGTTCTTTCCTGCATAGGGAGGCTCTCCATTCAATCACTTACTCATCTCCTGGTCATCTCCTGTTTGGACTATTGCAATACCTCAACATAGGGCTCCGCCTAGCAAGTATTCAGAAGCTTCAGCAGATACAAAATGTGGCCATGCAGGCAATTTTAGGCATCCAAAGTATGGCACACGCAACAGGTTTGTTGTGTGAGCTGCATTGGATGCCAGTTTGCTTCAGATCAAATTCAAGATATAAATTATGACCTACAAGTTTGTTTGTTTGTTTGTTTGTTTAATTAATTAATTAATTTGTCAACAAGTACAAGGAAACAAGTAACAGTATAAACATAGACATTGGCACAAAAAATGGCACAATTAAATATATAAATAGGCAAAACATAGCCATAAACACATGGGAACAGTAGGACAGGGATGGTAGGCACAAAGGTGCACTTATGCATGCCCCCTTAAGGACCTCTTAAAAAACGTGAAAGGTCCACAGTAGACAGTTTAATGGAAAAAGCACGGGGATTAACAAGACTAACAACAGGGTCAGGTAGGGTGTTCCAGACATTTATAACTATTACAAAAGTCATACTTCCTACAGTCTAAATTAAGAGGGCTTTACATTAAACCTGAATCTATTGGTAGCCCTTGCGGTATTGTGGTTGAAATTGAAATACTCATTTACAGGTAGGGCATTTTGGTAAATGATCTTATGAACTAAGTATAGATCAGAACATAGATGGTGTAGTTCAAGGCTGTCCAGATCTAATATTTCAAGCCTGATGGTATAGGAAATTTTATTTCGAGTAGGGGATTTGAGTACTCTTCTAATAAAATATCTCTGGACCCTCTCTATTGTAGTGATGTCTGAAATACAGTGAGGGCTCCAGGCAGATGAACAATATTCCAGTGTGGGTCTGGCAAAGATTTTATATGTCCTAGCCTAGAGTATAGTGTTACCAGAGAGAAACCTCTGCAAAATCAGGTTGATCAGATGTGGCTCTAAGACCTGCTTTTAGGAATAATGTTGAGTTGGTGGGAAATTTCTGGGCGGAGAGGAGAGATGAACAGAGTCACCTTATAGTTATCCTCAAACTCGGCCTCAACTTGACAGGTGAAATGGTTTCAAAACCAGAAAGTAAGAATTTCAGGCAGCAGAATGAGTGACATTGGTCCTGGGATTACCCATAACTGCTATAGGATTGTCTTCTGGATTAGGAATGGTAAAGAGGCCAGTGTGTCTCAGAATAAATCTGAAATGACTCTGATTATTATTTTTTGGTTATGTTTCGAGTTCAGAATCTTTGCAATAGTAATAACTTGGATGCCCCGTAATTCATTTAAATATTACTGTAGTCTTTTCTGTGACCAAAAGATTAAAAATGTCCCTGCTTACAATGGCTAAAGTTGTGCAGTCACTGGTTCAAGGCTAGAGGCTGCTAACAAATCAATGAATTTAGATTAAGAATCAGATGATTCTGCATGCATGTTGCCTTGTTTAGATGGACTCATGCACTCCTTGAAGAATATTGAGTGCAACTTTATTTCCTGATGAACAAGTTCTTGTTATATTCAGGAATAATCCTCCTCCTCCTCCTTTCCCCCCTCCTCCATTTCTGTTTGTCTGGCTTCATAGGATATCTTGGAAAATAGCTTATCTCTTATTTTAAATATTACATAATCTACTAAATCATAATAGAATGCTTTAAAACTTCCCAAAGCTATATAGTAGTAAGAATGCGAACAATATTCAAGTATTAGACAGAGGGAATAAATGTCACCACTCACCCAATGAATCTTTTATCAGTCAGCTTCCAGGCACAACTCAGCTTACTGGCACTGATCATAATGCTCTAAATAATATGGATCCAATATGCTTAAAGGGGAAAAAAAGAGCTATTCTTTTTGAACCTTTCTTTACTCTCTGCAAAGCAGAACTGTTTCAGGTTTTCCCTCTTTATCAGTTTGTTAGATTTATCTCTCTCTCTTTGCATTCAGAAGTGCACGGCAGCATACATTCATACCCCTACTTGGCATTTCTCCCAGCTTTAAAGCAATTTTAAAGATAAGGTCGGCTAATGAAAAAAAAGGACTGGCCCAGGGTCACCCAGTGAGCTTCTGCAGAACTTCAGCCCTGACTGCTAGTTGAGTATCTAAATCACCACACTATACTAGCTCTTTTTATAGTAGGTGGGTTCATGGGAGAAACACAAGACATTTATTAACAGATTTTCAGTGATAATATCCTCTGTGAAAAACGTTGAGTTACTTTAGGGTGGCAGTGGGTAAGACAGCTGAGCTTGTGGATGGGAAGGTTGGCAGTTCAGCAGTTCGAATCTCTAGTGCCACGTAATGGGGTGAGCTCCATTGTTACTTGTCCCAGCTTCTACCAACCTAGCAGTTTCGAAAGCATGTAAAAATGCAAGTAGAAAATATAGGGACCACCTTTGGTGGGACGGTAACAGTGTTCCATGCAGCTTTGGCGTTTAGTCATGCCGGCCACATGACCACAGAGACGTCTTTGGGCAGTGCTGGCTCTTCGGCTTTGAAACGGAGATGTGCACTGGCCCCTAGAGTTGGAAACGACCAGCACATATGTGAGAGGGAAACCTTTACCTTTACCTTAACCTTCCTAACCATCTTTTTTTTCCAATTATGTTATCTTCTTAATCCCTTCCCAGTTCTATCATTTAGTAGAGCTCTTTGTGACTTACATCTACCTGTGAGAAATTAAAAGTCAATACTACTGTTCAATTTCTGTTGATGCTGTAAGCTATTTAGAAGCAGGGGAAATATCTATTTACTGATTAAATTTAATTGATCAAACTTATAAGGCTAAATATATAAGACCAGAAAGAAACATACTGAGGCATCAGAAAAGTAATAAATACATGGAGCCCAATGCTTACATCAAGAATCTGCAATTGCCATGCTTTTTTTGCTGAGAATATCTGTTGTCCCTAATGTTACTAGAATTTATGTGGAAGTTTTAATCTTATGTAAAGTGTGTTTAATACACGTAATACTCTTAAGTACTACATTTCACCTCATGTTCAAATAAGGTTATTATCTTCCAGATCCAATCTGCTTTGTAAAGGTTAGAGGAAAAGGAGATTTAAAGATTAAAATGTCAAGTAGATAAACACATTATTCTGAACTGTAAAATATTTGTAATCTGCAGGTCACTCAAACAGGCAGTCAGTTGTCTTTTATAAAGTAAGCGCTGGTGAAATTTGAACAGTTTGTCATGAGACATGTAATAAATTATTTAAGACATTGAATGGGGTTCTTATCTAGCCATTCTCAATTTTAGTATTTTGTGAAAGACATCACGGACTGTTGACTCTCTGGCTGTTAAATTTAAGAGGCAATCAAGAACACTTTTTTCAGATTTTGGGGAAAATGTCTGATTTAGAAACAGGACAGGAATTAAGTAACACTGACCAATGTTACAATATTTAACATTTGTTTAATTATAATATACTGAAATAATGCAATAGCAAGGGCTGAAGGGTTTAAACATGGTTCAGACAGAATGAAATGGTATAAGAATATTTTACATCCCAAGGCCCAATGAAAAAATACTGTATAGAAATAGGGAAATGTGCAACTTATAAAGAAATGTTTTAGGAATAATTTTAGAAAGTTTGATAGCTGCATGATTGTCATTTTTTCCATAAAGAATGGGAGAATCATAGGGAAAATCTTCTCACTGGTAAGAATATATATATTGCTCACTGCAGACCTGAAACAGCTACCACTATACCAACAATATCTTTATGATAGCTCCATTCCTATTTGTTCTTCTTTCAAATTTAGAGACTCAGAAACAAATGCAGATTTACAACTTGTGCTGTCCACTTTTTGAACCAAAACTTCAACATGCATAACAACCCAACTCCAAGCCCAGTGGCTCATTTTAGGCTTGGCCTCCAGAAGAATTGAGATAGGATACATTATACTTTATTCTATATCAGATGTCTGGTTGGCTGGAGAATTCTGGGAGTCCACAAGTCTTAAAACAGCCAAGTTTGAAGACCTCTTCCCCATATGATATCTCCAAAGGACTACAGTTCCCATATATATCTAATAACAAGACTTCAGCAGTTCACCTAGCTTAGCAAATCTTTTCTTAGAACTTTTCTCATGCTCAAGGAACTATTCTACCAGAATGTCATTTCCTCATCCACTTCTTCCCACTTTTTGGTTGGGAAAACATTTTTGTTGTTTGAACTTTATCTTGTTGTGTCTTCAATAAATCATCCTGATAGTTTTTAATACACCACATAAGAAAATCTCTTATGTTCTTAAACATCTCACTGCATATGAAGACATCCTGAAGAAACTTTCTGCCTTTATAGCCTGCTTTGAATGGGCCTCATATACTCATTTTTTCAAGTGTATCCAACCACACAAATATAGGGTACCAAGAAAAACATTATCACTATGCCATGGCATTATGAATGTATCACATGCCAATGACAATATTTCAGGATATCTTACTGTTAATGTCGTCTACTTTTGTTGGTAGGATGTTGAATATGTAGGACATGTGATATATATTCAGGGATGACAGAAGTGTTCACGGTGCAAAAGGAACAAAACGCTTCTCTGATTGTATCTTCTCATGGGAAAATAGAACTAAGAATTTATTTATCACCTTGGTTCTTATATATAGTTAGAGGGATGAGAAAATTTTGCTCTCATTAAATTAGTTTTCTATCACAGAGATATAGGGCTGGTCTTATAAAGTGCATTTTTTACAATAAGAATTGGAGAAACCAAATATAAAAGCCAGATTCTATTATAAGTCACCTGATTTATTAAGGAATTTTAATTTAACAACACATAATTTCTATTTTCAAATATTTATTCTAAATAATTCTTAGCGCCAAGGATTATGGAAAAAATGTGCAGTTATATTCAAATGGGCAGTGTGGTGACTCAGCAGTTAAAATGCTGCATTTTTAGTTGGAAAGCTGGCAGCCCAAGGTTAGAGACCAAAGCATCATGCGATGGGGGTGAGTTCCTGTCCTTGCTCCAGCTCCTGCCAACCTAGCAGTCTGAAAGCATGCAAATGCATATAAATAAATAGGTACCTCTTTGGTGGGAAGATAACAGTGCTGTGTGGCAAAGCAAGATTTACGTGTAAATATTCAACAGAAGGTAGGTGGAGTTGAAACTTAAATACTAAAACTGACAGATAAGTTTGCACCTTGTGTCCTGAGAGATAAATCACTGCTGCTGACAGCTTAGATTCTGATCCCTGAAAAACACAGCAGGCTGTGCAAGTAGAAGTGCCCCAGCTGGCACTTTTGCCTCCCAGATGATTTTAGTTGGTGCCTGGGGCTGACTTCCGTGTTTGTAATATTGATCAAAGGACTGAAATGTTCCCTTATGTCTGTAGTGTAAGATTTTGGAGTGCTTTTTCCCCCCTTGTTGTTGTTAAGGGTTATTGCCCTTAAATAAGGACTACAGCTAATTAGCCATGGCAGAACTTGCTTGCCATCTTAAAAATGCAGGGCTGAACCAGAATGTTTTAAAACATCAATCAAATAGCTTGCTTCTCTGTGTTGAAGGTGATCCTTATTCACATCACCCCTTTTCCCTGCTCTTCTTTGTTTAAGCATTCTAAGCATATTTATCTTTATTTATTTATTTTTATTTATTAATTTTGTCAACAAATACACGGAAACATAGACATTGGCACAAAAATTGGCACAATTAAAGATTTAAATAGGCAAAACATAGCCATAAACACATGGGATGATTACAAATAGATGGGAACTCCTATTCTATTCTATTCTATTCTATTCTATTCTATTCTATTCTATTCTATTCTATTCCGGTCCGGTCCGGTCCGGTCCGGTCCGGTCTGGTCTGGTCTAGTCTATTCCTAAAAAAACAAACAAGCAGGTTTCAGAGATGAAAATTACTGTATATCTGCAGTATATTTTGGGCATTGACTAACAAACTCTTTTGACATGTTTTAGCAGACGCGTAAATTTAAATGATATTTTAAGGAGGCTGAAATGAACATAATTAGGTTGGTATATATGAACAACATGAGAAAGGTTAATTGATATGGCTAAAATGGGCATTAAGAATTAGTTTGGGAGGAAAAAAAAGAAGTCAAAACTCACAAGATCACTGAATTGGAACTGATAATGAGGTTTCTAATTGTCAGCCCTTCGAGAAGCCAGGTCAGAAGTCAGAGCCTGGAAGGATTATTCGGATGTTATTGTTGTAGGATATAATAAACAGAATCTTAAAAGCCTGTCAGAGGTTTCTTCCACCCTCTCTTATATCAAACAGCATGAAGGCAGGATTATCTTGAATTTCTTTTTTATCCCATCTTCTTTCCAAGGACTGAGTTGAAGATTACTTAAGAGCCATGGTGGTGCAGTGGTTAGAATGCAATACTGCAGCGCTAACTCACTGCCCACTCCAGGAGTTCAATTCTGAGCAGCTCAAGGTTGACTCAGACTTCCATCCTTCTGAGGTTGGTAAAATGAAGACCCAGATTGTTTGGGGGGGAGGAGAATATGCTGACTCTGTAAACCTCTTAGAGAGGGCATTAAAGCACCGTGAAGCAGTACATAAGTCTAAGTGCTATTGCTATGTCTTGCATGTCTTGTTTCACATTACCGTTGTTCTCCTCTATGTTAATCAAGACACATAATGGCTTAAGTCTTTGCAAGGTTTGAATCTAACATATTACTCCATGTGCCACATATTGATATTATTCCTCAGAAGAAACATTAGTTGTGAAAGGAATGTGTGTCTTTTTTGTTTAGTTGCAGAATCAACCGTATCCTGGAATCTCCCAGAGGGAATGCTCTGCTAGTGGGTGTTGGCGGAAGTGGCAAGCAGAGTCTGACAAGATTGGCAGCTTTCATTAGTTCTCTAGATATTTTCCAAATCACCTTGAGGAAAGGTTATGGGATTCCTGATCTGAAGGTAAGAGGCTTATAACCAAGAAGAACTTAACCATAGGTTCTAGGCTAGTAGGGTCTGAAATGTGGCAAGCAGTTCTTTGAATTATACCTGGAAGCCAACTGGAACCAGTTCATTCACAGCACTTGGGTGAGCAAGGTATGATTTGACCTATCACCAATTGTGCCACTACACTCTATACAAAAGGTAGCTTCTGAATAAATTTCAGGGGTGACTCCATGTAGAATGCATTGCAGTAGTCCAACTATAAGGTGACTAAGGCATGAGTGACTGTGAAGGGCCTTCTAGTTCAGAAAAGATCACAAAGCGAATCCGTGCAAAAACCCTCCTGTCTAGATTTCTCATCTGCTGCCTTCAAGCGGGACTCCTGATTCTTGGAGAAACCCCAGATTGTTCAGTAGACCCAAATGAGAAAGTAGATGCCCAATCAGTCCCAGATATAGAAGGTCCTCAGTATTAGGAGGTTTAAACACACACAACCATTCAGTCTTGCTAAAAGTGAGCCTGAGCTTGTTCCTACACCCCCAAACTCTAATTTGATTGCAGGTATTGGAACATGAGGTCAACCATATAGCTCAGCCAATTCCAGGGATGACATGCATAGTTGAATACCATTATCACACTGATGATGTCTGATCATAAATTGATGGATGATCTGTCTCTATGACTTTATATAAATGTTAAATTAATAAATACTGTAACTATAACCATAATCATAAACAAAATTGCTTGCACTTGCTATAGTGAATGCCATGGTAGAGTAGTCAGTACAATGCATTAATATTTGTAGAAAAAGTATAATTTCTGAGTTTTCAGAATGTGGTATAATCACAACACTGAAACAGTTGTGGAAAGTATGACATTAACAATTCATGTAACATCTACTTTCCACCTGGAATGCAACACAGCAGGCATAAGAATAATCCAAAGAAAAGAAAAGAGTAATTTTTGTGGATGTGGCAATACCTAGGGACAACAGAACTGAGCAAAAAGAATTGGAACAAGTTACAGAATCTAGAGAGTGAACAATCAAAACAGATTATGGGAAATATTTTGCAAAGTCATATTGATGCATTAGGCAGCACAACAAACACATACACTTTTGCAGGAACTAAATATTTTGACTATATTAACTGTAGATTTACAAAAAAAAGCATGTTGTACATGTTACATCTTATTACCATTTTACTAATTCCTAGTTTCCTATCTGGGACTTGACTTTCTAAAGAACATGTGACTCCCCCCCCCCCCTTCTCTATCCAGGAATATATATAACTAGGTTACCTCAGAGAATATGTAGGGGTGGTTTACTTGAAAGTTATTCTGGGTCAGAATCTGTAAATGGTAAAGTAAAATTGTTTAGCAATAATGCTCAGCTGGAATTTTCCTAGGAAGGATATTTTCATATGAGAGTGTCTCTTTCTCCTTTGTTTTGTGAGGTGATCTAGACTAGGACCATGGTGGTAATAACCTTCTTGAATGTTTAATTCAGAATACTTGATTCTGCTCTAAGTTCACCCCAGAATGATACCAGAACAAATAGTAAGGGGATTTGAATTAAGCACCTTTTTCATTAAAAACCAAGGTTATGAAGATGTGTTTAAGAAACTTATGAAGGTTCCAGAAGAGAAAGAGAGAGAAGTAGGGATTGGCCTCTTACTGAAAAGGACTTGATACAGATACTTTAATGAGAGTTACAGTATGTTGGTATACAGAATGTGTTTATGCATTTCCTTCAAATATAATTATTATTGTGTATAGCAATGAACCTCATGATCAGCAGTGTGATTTTAAAGCTGTGGACTTGACTCTGAGAAACCAATGCATTTTGAATTTAATAGTACTCAAGATGACTTGAGTCTCCTCTTACAGCTGTTATCCAGAAATTGGAGTCTGAAATATTCATGTACTTACAGGCTGACTTAGCAGCACAATGTATTACAGCAGGAATGAAGAATGTGGGCACTGTCTTTCTTCTGACTGATACTCAGCTGTCTGACGAGAGATTTTTAGTTTTGGTAAATGACTTGCTAGCTTCAGGTATGTATTAATGATAATTTAAATTCCATTTATAGGAAAAAGAAAACTAGAATTGTGAAAAACATGCCCAAAAATGTCTGAGTTCACACAACGTTGCTGAATAGACTGAAATGGGGTTGTGGTTCAGCATGTTGTGGGAATCTGGTCTTTGGATTAGCACGTTGTATGCCCCGAGTGTTATGCTGAGGATATTACTGAGGATAGGTCATAGAATCTTGTGTGACTATACCATGAAGCTAGCAGATGTACATACAATGATTTTACATGTAATTCCAGCACCATTATTTGCCATGTAGCAATTTCCATCACCCTTTCTCTGTTTATAAGCATATGCATATAGTTAGAATTCTAAATTTGGAGCGGTCCATTTAGAGTATCAGTTCCAAGTTCCTGGTCAGTGCAGAATCCAAATTGAAGCACCGTAGAGAAGTGGCTGGCTAGACTTGCTTGAATATCTGCCTCTCTGGTAATAAGTTCTAATGTCAAGCTGCTCTTCAAAAATCTGGAATTTGCCTTGCTGCAATTTAATTCCATTATGCTCTGGCACAATAAAGTATAGTTCCTGATCTTCCACATGACAGCTTTTTGTGTATTTGAAAAGTGGTATCATATGTTCACTGTAAAAGCTAAACATTCCCAGCTACTTCAGTCTCTCTCTTCGTAAAACTTAATTTCTAAGCATTGTGCTTCTTTAAATCAATTCCAGTTTGTCTGAATTCTTCTTCAAATATGGTGCCAAAGCAATTCTTTACTTCTTAATTTTTAACTGTAAATTTATAGGTCATCAACTCCATTTAGAGTCATGTAACAAAACTGAAAACTTTTTGAAAAACTATCTAAACAATAAAACGCTCATCATCAGATCTAAAACAATAGGCACCAACCCTAAGCCATCATTGACAATAAGCTAACAAATATCAACCAATAACAACTCTAATAAAACATAATACCTATACCACTATGTCTATAACAGTAGCATATTAAAAAATAAGACAACATTCAACCTCCAAAGACCATCAGGAATTTGAGGCAGTCCATTTAGAGTATCATTTCCAACTTCCTGGTCAGTGCAGAATCCAAATCGAAGCACAAGTGGCTGGCTAGACTTGTCTGAATATCTGCCTCTCCGGTAATTAAAAAAAGGGAATTGTTTAATATTAATTGTATGGAAGACAATACAATTAGGGGTGAATCTGATACCTGAAGGGATACAGACTCTACATAGGAAAGGCCACGAAACTGAATTTCCTTCTCCAGTAGCTACTAAGTGAAACTGCTCACTCAGAAAGGAATATAGAGCCATTGAAACTTTTTCCCTGTTTCCAATCTTGTAAGCAGTCATGACTGATGATATCAAATGCCACTGAGAGATTCAGGAGGGGACGAAGCATGCACTATCCCCATCTAAAATGGGAAAAGTAATTTCTGTGACCAATAATGTTTCTGTTTTGCATTAAGCCTTAATATTGACAGAAAAGGATCCAGTGTCAATCCATTTCTTCTGGGGGCCTTTTTAACGACCAAGCTACTATCATCTATACCACCATCTCAAGAAAGGGGAAGTTGAATGCCAGATGATAGTTGTCATAATTGAAAGAAAGGGTCTTGTGAAAAAGCCTGTCTCCCAGATCCAACAAGACACATTCTCATCTATGCCTTCTGAAGGAGCCAGGTAGAGCAGTCACTGAAGGCAGAAAACCTGCTTAGCACCTATTCACTTCAACTATTCACTTCACTGACCAAAAAGAGACCCATCTTACATTGCAGGATGTTGTCCCAGTCACAAATGCAGAAAGGGGGCTCAGGAAAGTGAAATTTGTGATATGTTATTAACAAAGCACTCACAGTATAACTTCTAGGCCTGAAGATGCCCCTCAACCACATAAATATACTGGTAGCTGTTTCTGAACAATATTGATTTGTTCTGTATCTGCCTTAGTTATAAGGCAAATTACTGTAACTAGAGGTCAGCAATGAGAGTTTTCAGCAAGTTTTCCATTGTGTGATAGAGATGTATCATTTTTTCCCCATTTCTTAATTCCTTTGTCTTCTCTGCCCTTTATATTTCTTCACTTACCAGGTGAACCTATTACAGAGAACTTGGCAATAAAATAAATTCATTTGTTTACTTCTCTCAATAGTCTTTTCCTTCCTCCTCAGCAAGGTAGGGATTGCTGCAGGTATGGGATTTTGTAGCAAATCAAATGTTGTCTTGTGTTTCTAGGAGAAATTCCTGACCTTTTTCCTGATGAAGAAGTAGAAAATATCATAAGCAATATGAGGAATGAAGTAAAAACTCATGGTCTGATGGACACGAGGGAGGCCTGTTGGAAATTCTTCATTGATCGGGTTAGACGACAGCTCAAGGTAGGACCTGCTCTTTTTTGTTGTGTGATGTTTCTGAAGATGATCTTTATAACATTTATCTCCAATCAATGAAGTGTTGCTGCTCCAATCAATGCTGTATTTTTTGTGGTGGGGAAGAGGAGGAAGAGAGATAATCTGTAACTTGGATGACACAAGAATAATAGCTTTAACTTAATAGCTATTAATAATAATAGCTTGTACTTTTATGCAAGTAAAATATTAGAGACTAGGCTGAGGTCTGGTGCTTTACTGTTTCTGGGTTGCTCTTTTGGTTTGGAAAGATGACTTCAGTGGCACCTACTGTTCTGCACAAGTTTCTGGCTATAGCAATAGCACTTAGACTTAGATACCGCTTCACTGTGCTTTACAACATTCTTTAGGGAATTTACAACCTGGGTCCTCGGAAGGATGGAAAACTGAGTCAACCTTGAGCCGGCAAATTTAGCTGGCGCTACTGCATTTCAACTGATGTGGGACCAGGACTAGAAAGACAATCTGCAAGAACTATGTAGTTAGTGAGGGATTTTCTCTGTGTTCCCACTTTGTGTGCCATTCTTTGCCTATAAGAAACTAATCTCAGTATTGCTTGTCCCTGACTTGGTTCCCAAATATGCAAGCCTGGAGCTCTTGTTGTTTGACTTTCCTCAAACAACTACATGGTGGGATGTGGTTAGTTAGGTCCTGAGCTTTGCCAATCTCCATTTTGTGCATCCTTCAAAAAACAAACAAACACTTTTCTGACACAATTGTAAAACCCTGCTTCTCTAGTAATTGCCTCAGGAAATATTCTCACTCTCAAGAATGTGCACGTGCACAAGAAAATGATTTCATTTCAACAATTTTGAGCCTTGCACCTTAGAATAGCTTGAAAGTTTTGAAAGTCATAAAGCAATTCTGTTCGCATTATTTTCCTCATTGCTTGTTCTACTTTCTTCAGGTGGCGCTTTGCTTTTCTCCAGTGGGGAACAAATTGAGAGTTCGTAGCCGGAAGTTCCCAGCCATTGTGAACTGTACAGCCATTGACTGGTTCCATGAGTGGCCTCAGGAAGCTCTGGAGTCAGTCAGCCTGCGCTTCTTGCAAGGGACAGAAGGTATTGAGGTAAGTGAATATTAGGAGCATGGTAAATGCTTTCTCTCAACTGCAAGGCTGAACAGCTGTTTATCTTGTAAGGCTTCTCTGTGGGGGCTCCAACCCTCTGGAACGATCTTCCACCGGCACTGCGTAGACTTCCCAACTTACAATCATTTCGTCGGGAACTCAAAACATACCTCTTCTGCCAGGCCGGCCTAGGAGGGGTTCAGTTTGGGAAT